>CAUYPK010090017.1:0-14893 GCA_963574355.1 Loris lydekkerianus
TTCCCCTTCCTTGGCCTTTTCCTCATAGTCTTGTGCTATAGTTGGGTTATAGCCTTCATGTGAAAGCTATAATTTAGCTTCATAGTAGGGCTGAGTACACTGAATATTTTTTCTTCCATTCCTGAGATACTTTGCTAAGAAGAATATGTTCCAGCTCCATCCATGTAAACATGAAAGAGGTAAAGTCTCCATCTTTCTTTAAGGCTGCATAATATTCAGGGGGAAAACAACCGTACAATAATGAAAAATAACATGATTTCAAATTGTGTTGAGTCTTATGGAGTAATAATGCTATGAGAGAGAGAGTAATAGAAAGGATCTAATTTAAATAGATAAAATAGATCTCTTTCTGGGAAATGACTCCTTGCTTAGAACTGATGAAAGATTAGAACTTAGTAAGACAAAGAATGTTGGGAATAATATTCCAGTGGGAGAAAAAGCAGTAATTTTTTACTAATGAAAATTATAGTACCAATAATTTTTTTGTTTGTTCTATATTTATTTCTTTTTAATAAAGAGGAGCTTACATTATTCCTGCCATAACATTCCAATAGACTTTCTTGAGCAAGAAAGAAATGAGTGAAATTATATTCTAGACACTATAAAATATACATAAATAATTCTGAGTATTTTGCAGACAGTGTAAATGTCATGGTTGAGAACCACTGGTATAATGAGACTGATTTTAGAGTTTTACAGTGTTTTCCATATTCATTGTATTGTATTGTAAAGCTGGAATAATTAAAAAATAGAACATTTTTAGTGTTATACTTCTAATGTTTCTGCCTTTTCTTAGTAATTTTAGACTTTTTTAAAAAATTACATTGGCCCAGCAGGATAGCCTTGAACTCCTGGGCTCAAACAGTCTTCCTGCCTCAGCCTCAAGTAGCTGAGACACTGGAGCACACCAGTAGGTTTGGCTTAATCTTATTTTTGTTTTGGTATTTTCATTTTTGTGTTTTTGGATTACTATCATTTAAATAGTACTTGCTGTTGCTTTAAATTCTTAATACTTTAGTACTTCAGTATTGTAGAATAGAATATAAACCCTGACTTGTCTTTTTCTACTCTACTCTCATTTCAACACTTCACTTTTGACACCAGGTATGTGTTTTTTCCAACACTTCAATTCTCTGATAGACACAAAGTGAGAGCCTTATAATTTAACTCAATTCTGTCACTGTCTACCTAGAGTTAGAGTCAGACCTTATAGGTTAAGGGCTCAGTCCTATACAAGTACCCCTACCTATTTTAAAAAGCTACAACTTAGGAATATTAAGATAGAATATTCAGAAATTTAGGGCCAGGTATGAGAGAAGGGGCATGGAGCTTCCATGGCCTCTTCAGAAGCACTGCCTTGCTAGTATTTTCACATCTTCAGTGACTCAGAAACTCTCCAAATCCTGTCATTTGGGGTTTGCTTCATTACATAGGCTTAGTTGATTAAATTACTGGCTTTAGTGATCAAACCAACCTGCAATCCTCTCCCCTCCTTGAAAATTGAGGCACTGGGATGAATGTTTCTATCCTCTCATCACAGGGCTGGTTTCCCTGGCAATCAGCTCCACTCTTTTTCTTTCTTTCTTTCTTTCTTTCTTTCTTTCTTTCTTTCTTTCTTTTTTTTTTTTTTTTTTTTGCAGTTTTTTTGTGGGCTTGAACCCATTACCACCAGCATACAGGGTCATCGCCCTACTCCTTTGAGCCACAGGCGCCGGCATATGGGGCTGGCGCCCTACCCCTTTGAGCCACAGGTGCCACCCAGCCCCACTCTTAATACTTTCCCCGGTCATCAGTCATCTCATTAGCATACAAAAAGGCAGTTATGACTTCCGAGAGTCCAAGACTTTTAGAAACTGTGTGCCAGGAAATGGAGGCAAACATCAAATTTACATTTCTTTTTATAAATCACAACATTGCAAGTATTTTTAAATTTCTTCAAGTTAAGTTTTTGTTAGTTGCTATGCCAGGGGTCTTCAAACTAAGGCGTGCGGGCCACATGTGGCAGTGTGATTGTATTTGTTCCTGTTTTGTTTTTTTCCTTCAAAATAAGGTATGTACAATGTGCATAGAAATTTGTTCATTGTTTTTTTTAAACTCTAGCCTGGCCCTCCAACGGTCTGAGGGACAGTGAACTGGCCCCCTGTTTAAAAAGTTTGAGGACCCATGAAAAATTTTCATGTTGATTTTATTGCATAAACTGATATTCTTTCATGATTAAATATTTGATAATGTATTGTTGATCAAAAAAGTCATGAGATCTATACATTTGGAAAGGCAAGCCTTATTTCTTAAAAAGGGTTGCAACCTGCAGGCTGGGAAAAAGAGCTTCTATAGAAACTGAAAGCAGGCACTTCAAAGAAGGAAGGCTGGTGTGGGAGGGTTTTATGCTGAAAGAATTGTCTAAACACACAAATTCATCAAGTTACAGGAGGAGCTATGAATATTCATGAGAGGTCCTATGCATCCCCAGTAAACAAATGTGTATCTTACATACATTCCATGTTTCTTTTGGGATGGAAACTTAACATTAAAATGCATTAAAATTAGACTCTATATGTCAAAGGTGAAGCAAAGGACAGGAAGGTACTTTTGTGCACTGCCTCCATAATTCACCCAGAATCAGTCTGTGGTTGGTAGTCGAGAAGGGGCATAAAGAAAGGGGCTTCAAGAGGGGATGACAGAAAAGCCTGGCTCCCTAAACAAGGAAGTCTAGAGGACCCATGGAACATTGGCCACTCAGCAGCTCTGACTAAAAAAGGGAAAACAATGTGGGTATGGGGTAATTGAGAAAGGACACTAAGAAAGGAGCTTCAAGAAGGGTGGGAGGAAAGGCTGACCTGATGTACCAGGAAGTCTGGAGGGCCCATAAGTATATTGGGTATAAAGCAACCTAGGTAACAAATGACTGATAGAAAGACACAATAACCAATGACCAATAGAATAGGGCAATAATGCCTGGAGGCATAGAGAGGCCAATGAAAGACTTGAGACCAATTTCAAATGGAGAGAAAGAGGGTATTTATACTCCTGCAAAGCTTTTGAGTCTCTGAATCTCTTACCTCTACTCATTAATGAGAGGTACCCACTTCCAACACTTTTTGGAAGTGTTCTAAGCTTTCTATATATTTGTTCTTCCTGAATAAAATTTCTCTTTGTTACACTAAACTTGTGTGGGTTACTTTTGTTCTCTAGTCACAGTGCCTGTGATGCTCCAGTTTCGTTCTCAATTTCCATTCATGTTTACTTTCATTACTACTGTTTCTCAGTTGAACTTTCTAGCTCAGCCAGGTCAACTGGATTTGGGGAACAGGAACCACCAATCCCCAACAGTAACCTAGGTAACCAATGCCCAATGGAAAAATACAATAATCAATAACCAATAGAAAAGGACAATAATTATTAGAAGCACAGAGAGGCCAATGAAAGAGTTGCAATGGAAAGAAGGTATTTATACCTGTGCTCTGCCTTTGCATCACCATTTAATTCACTTCTTCTCATTTTATTATTCATGAGAGGGACCCACTTCCAACTCTTTTTGGAAGTGCTCTAAGATTTTTCTTTGTTCTTAAATAGAATTTCTCTTTGATGTACTGAAACTTGTGTAGGTTACTTTTGCTTTCTAGTCACAGCTGCCTATGTTGCTCAAGTTTTATTTTTGGTTTTCACCCACTTTTGCTTTCTATTCCTGTTGGGCCTTGGTTAAACTTTCTACCTCAGCTGAGTAATTAAACAAGGTTAACTGGGTTTGAGGAACTGAGATCCCCAAATCCCCAATCCTCAACATTAGTCATTTATCATGAAGGAATGCTTTATGAATCCACAAAAAGAAAAGGGAGTACAGCCATTGTGTTCAGTGATTGGTTAATATTAACAGAAAAATGAATTTTTTTTTTCTTTTTATTTTCATGACTGTTTTCTGAAAAGAATTGAGTAAAGTTTAGTGAGGAAGGTGGTGTACTGAGGTGAGACTGACCTCCATCTCATGACAAGGAAACATAGTTTTAAAGTTTTTCTGGAGTCACTTTGACCAATGGAGGTTTGTTAAGTCAATTGAGGGTTGGTAAAAATTTCATTTTTATTTCACAGTATTTTCATCATTCTATAATAGTTAAACCATTAGACATTTTTAAACAAAAGGTTTGGGCTTGGCACAGAGGCTCACACCTATAATCCAGTAATCTTGGAGGCTGAGGCAGGTGGATTGCTTGAGCTCAGGAGTTCAAGACCAGCCTGAGCCAGAGCAAAAACTCCGTCCCTAAAAAACAGAAATAGCCATTGTGGTGGGTGCCTGTATTCCCAGCTACTCAGGAGGCTGAAATAAAGAGGATCATTTGAGCCCAAGAGTGAAACTCTGTCTCAGAAAAAAACAAAACAAAACAAAAAAAAAAAACACAAAACACAAAAGGTTTGAACTTTTGTAAACTAAGTGTTATCATTATCTTCCATTTAGTACAGGTACAGTTGAGTCAGAAAATATTTTCCAAGCACCGCTCAAAATAATCATTATCATCTAGCCAAAACAACCCAGTTTTAACAGCTGCATTAGCTCTGTAATTTGTCTTAAAATGATAAACAATTTATTGCATTATTTTCACATATATTGATATATTGATGACTTAAACATGAAATAATTTAATTCCCAGAAAAAGAGAAAAACATTGGCAAACACTCTGTTTCAACCATGACCTAGCCACCATGCTTATATGTTTAGTTCTAAACACTAAGGAAATTTTCACTAAACTTACTTGACAGGTAAAATTCCCAAACAAATGAAATGTTAAATTGAATTAATAATGGATTATTTCCTCTCAATTAACAGTGTAAAGAGACTATGCCTTCTCCTAACTAAAATTGACAAGGACGAGACAACTCATATTAAAGAGAACAATGGTATTAAATGTTAGACACTTATTTTACTTCTATCAACATCTAATCACAAGCTTCCAGAAAAAAAAATTCTAAGAGACTTTAAAGGCATAAAACTTATTTCATCTGGGCAAACAAATAGGATACATTTATAGTCTTAGGCTTCAAAGAATATAGGAAAATCCTTTTATAATAATAAACCCAGATATTTTAGGAAATTCAAGAATAGGCTTAGAAAGAAAAAAAAAAAAAGTAATTTTTATTGAGTACCTACTGTGGCAGTTACTGAGGCCAAGAAAAATTTCCCCCATTTTCTCTGAAAGGTAGCTGAACTGATAAGAAACAGATTAATCAGAGAAAAAATGTATACAACATTTATTTAATGTAAATAGTATGGAGGAATGACAAGAGAATGATTATTCAGTAACCCCAAGACAGGGGAAATGGGGAATGTAGGAAATTCTTTTGAGGAGTAAGTAGCAAATGATTATGGAAGAATGAATGGACCCAGGAGACAGAAATTAACTTCTAAATGATTCTCTCTGGAATGTGAATGAGCCCCAGAAGCAGACATTGTTTTGTGTAAAAGTTTGCCCAGGTGTGGTTTCATTCCTTAATCTTCTTCTCTAAAATAGATAATGAGATTTGAAGGAGGGCATGGAAGGAAATTGCATTTTCTTTGGAGGGTCCAGTCTTAAGGTAGATAAAGGAATATCAAAGTAAAGCCTCATCTTGTGCTTTAGAGATACAGTATTGAGAAACAGGAGGGTGGGGGAAGTTCAAAAAGACTTTAAGTTTGCTTCTGTAAGTTCAGTATTTTTTTTTCTGTTTGTTTTTCCTTTTTTTAATTTCAGATTAATATGAGGGTACAAATGTTTAGGATACATAGTTTTCGTTTATGAGGTTCAAGTTGTAGTTGAGCCCTTTACCCAGGGGGTGTACTGAAAACCCTCACATTGTGTACATTAAGTGAAATCACCCTCCCTTCTTCCCCCTCTGCTGTCCTACCTCTCCCATCCTCTCACTAGAATGTACTTAAGTTTTTCTTTCATGTGGGCATGCAGTGGTTTATATATTGGTTTCATATGACTATTGAGTACATTGGATATTTGTTTTCCATTCTTATGATACTTTACTAAGAAGAATGGGTTTAAACTCCATCCAGATAAACACAAAAGATATAGGCCCCATCTTTTGTTATGGCTAAATAGTACTCCATAATATACTATAATTTATTAATCCATTCGTAGGTTGATGGGCACTTGGGTTGCTTCCACATCTTGGCAATCGTGAATTAAGCTGTCATAAACATTCTAGTGCAGATTTTTTGAGGTAAAAGGATTTTTTCCCTCTGGGTTGATACTAGTAATGGGATTGTGGGATCAAATGAAAGGTCTATTTTTAGTTCTTTGAGAATTTTCCATACTTCTTTCTGTAGAAGTTGTATTAGTTTGCAATACTAACAGCAGTGCAAAGGTATTCCCTTCTCTCCACATCCACACCAGCATTTGTGTTTTGAGATTTGGGGATGTGGGCTAATCTCATTGGAGTGAGACATTATCTCAGAGTGGTTTTGATTTATATTTCTCTAGTGATTAAAGATGATGAGCACTTTTTCAAATGTTCACTAGCCATTCGTCTATCATCTTCACAGAAGTTTCTATGCAAGTATCTTGCCCTCTTATAAATGGGATTGTTTACTTTTTCTTGTTGATTAATTTGAGTTCTCTGTAGATTCTAGTTATCAGCTCTTTATCAGATTCACAGCATGCAAATATCTTCTTCCATTCTGACAACTGTCTGTTTGCTTTAGTTGTTATACCCTTAGCTATGCAGAAGAAGCTTTTTAGCTTGATCGTGTTCCATTTATTTATTTTTGATGTTACTGTAATTGCCAAGGGGGTCCTCTTTATAAAATCTTTTCCCAAGCCGGTTTTGTCAAGAGTTTTTTCCATACTCTCTTCTAGAATTTTTATTGTTTCATGTCTTAGATTTAAATCTTTTATCCAGTGAGTGTCAATTTTTGTCAGTGGTGCGAGATGGGCATCCAATTTCAGTCTTCTACATGTGTTAACCAGTTTTCCCAGCCCCATTTATTAAATAGGGATTCTTTTCCCCAGTGCATGCTTTTGTGTTATTTATCAAAGATCAGATGGTGATTCATGGCTGGGTTCATGTCTAGGTTCTCTATTCTATTTCATAGATCTATATTTCTATTTGTGTGCCAGAACCATGTTGTTTTTAATCACTCCAGACTTGTAGTATAACCTGAAGCTTCCAAATTTGTTTTTATCTTAAAACAGAATTGGCTATTTGAGAGGTTTTCTGGTTCCATATGAAATGAAGTACTATTTTTTTTAAGTTCTTCAAAGAATGACAGTGGTGCTTTGATGGGGATTGCATTAAATTTGTAGATTGCTTTGTGTAGTATGAACATTTTAACAATGTTAATTCTTCCCAGCCATGATCATGGTATGTTCTTCCATTTGTTAATGTCATCTACGATTTCTTTTCTCAGGGTTTCATAGTACTCTCTATAGAGATTGTTCACTTTCTTTTTTAGATATATTCCAAGGCATTTCATTTTCTTTGAAGTTACTGTAAAGGATATTGTGTTTTTTTATTTTATTCTCAGTTTGACTGTTACTGGCATATATGAAATATACTGATTTGTAGACATTGATTTTGTATCCTGAGACATTACTATTGTTCTTGATCACTACTAAGAGCTTAATAGTTGAGTCCCTAGGGTTTTCAAGGTATTAGATCATGTCATTCGCAAAGAGCAGGAGTTTGACCTCCTCTGTTCACATTTGAACAGCCTTTGTCTCTTTCTCTTGAATGATTGCATTGACCACAACTTCCAGCACTATGTTGAAAAGCATTAATGATAGTGGGCATCCTTGTCTGGTTCCAGTTCTGTGAAAATGCTTTTACTCCTTTCAATATTATATTGACTGTGAGTTTTTGTTGTAGATGGCCTCTATCAGTTTAAGAAATGTCCCACCTATGCTCATTTTCTTTTCTTTTCTTCTTCTTCCTCTTTCTTTCTTTCTTTCTTTCTTTCTTTTTTTTTTTTTTTTTTTTTACTGTGAATATGCTTCATTTAGTCATTTTTGTTTATAATTGAAACTCTGGGAATTCAAAATTATCATCCGTCTCCCTGAGCTTCTTATAGATGTCAGAAAAAATTTCAACCTTTTGCTCCACATTATTCTGCTGGGCCTTGTCCAAGTGCACCTTTATGAGCCAGTTACCATCCAGCTTCACACAGATTCTCTTGCTCCTAATTTAACCTGGGAGGACCTAGTCCTCAAGGATCATGTGTACAGCTGTCCGAGTGTGGCTTCTGGGACACTTTTGCTTATTTTTTGTACCGCTTTTTCAAGTTGGCTTAGGCAGAATTCTCCTCTGAGCAATGAAGACAACGTGCTTCCCACTGAGCTTTTTCTCCAATTAGAGTACTATCCAGACTTGAATTTTCTGGAAAGATTTCAGTTGAAGACTGTGAACAAAGATGATGATAGCTTTCCAACCACTACCAATTTCATTTTCCTTGGCTGCCATTATATTCAGCTCCTGGAGCTGAGCCGTAAGGTCCAAGTTCATCTCTAGCTCCAGCAGGGCCTGGGAAATGCCCAACTTGAAGTCGTCTGGCTTCTCACCTTTGGGCTTCACGAGCTTGGCACTGGAGCTGAACATGGCCTTCTCCTTGCAGAGCACCAGCTGAGGAAGAGCTATGCTCATTTTCTTAAGTGTTCTTATCAGAAAAGGATGCTGAATTTTGTCAAAGGACTTTTCTGCATCAATTGAGAGAATCATATGGCTTTTTTTTTTATTTTATTTATGTGACAGATTACATTTATGGATTTACATATGTTGAACTAGCCTTGCATCCCTGGGATAAAACCAACTTGATCATGGAAAAGGCTTAATATCTAAAATATAAGGGAAGGTGATTATGAATCAATAGAGAAGAGTAAATAATTCAAAAGCAACTGATATTTCCCAGATAAGAAAATAACAAAGACACATAAATACTTGAAAATATGCTCTACCTGACTGACAATTACTTAAATACAAATTAAACTAAAATATCATGCTATTTCACATCAATTAATTGGCAAGCATTAAAAAAGTTGGTAGAAATCATGTTGCTAAGGATGTGAAGCAAATGAACTGTCATTCACTGCTAGTAGGAGTAAAATGGTTACAACCACTTTGAAACATAATTTTGTATTACTTCATAAATGTATCTTGCTCATAGCCTAGCAAACCCACTCCTAAGCACATAAGCACATAAAGAAACTTTTGACCATACCTAGCAGAATATGTGTCTGAATTTTCTTCTTCTTTTTTTTTTTTTTTTAGATTGAGTTTCACTATGTCACCCTCGGTAGAGTGCTGTGGTGTCAGAGCTCACATCAACCTCCAACTTGTGGGCTTAAGTGATTCTCTTGCTTCAGCCTCCCAAGTAGCTGGGACTATAGGTGCCCACCACAATGCCCGGTTATTTTTTGTTGTTGTTGCAGTTGTCATTGTTGATTAGCTGGCCCAGGGTGGTTTTGAACCCATCAACTTCAGTGTATGTGGCTGGCACTGTAACCACTGTGCTACAGGAAAAGTAGTGTTTGTAGAATGTGTGTATTAAGAAAACTAGAAACAAACCAAATGTCCATTAACAATACCTTGTGGCATTTTCATACAAAAAGAAACTGATTAGCAAAATATTACCATGGA
Organism: Loris lydekkerianus; assembly: GCA_963574355.1. NCBI lineage: Eukaryota > Metazoa > Chordata > Mammalia > Primates > Lorisidae > Loris > Loris lydekkerianus. Next base: position 9,607 of record CAUYPK010090017.1, read on the forward strand.
CTCTCTTGCTAGATGGTGTGTGTATCCTAGCTTTTCCATTTAGCAGTGTGAACGTGAAACAAATTTCTTATTCTGTTGGTGACCCAGTTTCCTCATATGTAAAAATGAAGCAATAGTGGTACCTGACTCATAAAGCTCTTATGATGATTAAATTAATTTTGAGGTGTATCTACATTGATACATACATATAAAAACTGAGTTACTGACCGGGTAATTTACTTGCTCAAGGTCACACAGATACCTATGTGTGTATGTAGTCTTAGATGAGTGCTAATAGGTAATAAATGGTATATTAAGTATTATTTTGTTCAAATTGCGGGAAACAAAAATTATATATGTGTAAAGGTGTTATAATAGGAAATAAAACATTGAACATCTATATGAGAACATTACTATGCTGTTAGTCAGAATTTATATATAAAGCTCACAAACAGGCAAAACTAAATCATATGACATTTAGAAATGCAAACATAAGTGGCAAATCTGTAAAGAAAGCAAATGAGTGTTATTAACACAAAAGTCAGAATAAATAGTGAAGGGTTGATGGAAGCAGATGAGCACATGTGTGGGGGTTCCTAAATGGTGGTGTCTCAACACCTTATCCTGGGTGATAATTTACTGTAAGTGTTCATTTTACTCTTATTGCTAAAACTGCATGAGTACATTTTATAAATGTTTATGTGTCTGATTAACTCACAATCAAAAAAACAGCTAAACTAGTTTCAAACTTCAGTCTCATATCTAATTAGAAGCTCTTCCCTTCCTCCAGCCAAGGTTATACCACATTCAAGACCTAGTGTTGGGAGGGGACATACATACTCTGCTTACTCTGCTCATAGCCTATATACTCTCTCTTCTCAGTTTTTGCTTTATTGATTACAAAAAGAGGTGGAAAAAAAAGAATTTATGGACAAACTTCTTGTTTTTGACTTAATCCACTGAAGCTTCTGTAACAGAGTACAGCAGAGTGGCTTATAAATGACAGAACTTATTTCTCACAATTCTGGAGGCCGGAACTCTGAGATTTGGATGAAGGTGTATTCAAGTTTTGATGAGGGCCCTCTTTCAGATTGTAGACTGCCTTCTTGTGTGGTTACATGGGGGAAGGGGCAAAACAGTTCTCTGGGTTCTCTTTTATCAAGGCATTAACCTTATCCATGAGAGCTCCACCTTAATGACCTCCTAAAGACCTCTCCTTTAATATCATCACCTTAGGAGTTCATATTTCAACATACGAATTTTGGGGGTGAAACAAATATTCAGTCCATAGCAGTTGCTGTAGTCACCATCTAATTACCAAACATTGTCTCTCTGTGTCCTCGGTGTAACAGACTCCTACATGCTAACTCTTTCATGGTGTGAACATATGAATATTTTCGAGTACTGTTGGAACTTCCCCACTGCACAGTTCTCACCCTCTGTATTCCATATTAAATTCCTCAAAGGTTTTCCGGAGAACCCACACCAGCTTTTTTCCTCAATGACTCATTAAACTATAGCTATTCAGGCATTATTCATATATTGCTCTGGCTATTGATTACCGAGTCACCTCTTCTTTAAGTCCTTCCTTCTTCCTACAAATCTCCCTTTATTTTCCTGACCAGATAGGTATAGAGTGGGAAACAAAATTTATGGGAGGCCATTTTTTTGGACCAGCACTCTGTACTAGGTCCCAGAAGACCAGACTAAACCAGAATGTAGTCACTTCTGCTAAGTGCCACGTAATCAAGCTAAACTTTGAAATAGGGGGCAGTTTTCCTTAAAAAAAAAAAAAAAGGAGATATCAGTCAACCTGAGTCCCCCATGTTTTAACCTTACAAGGAAAGTAACGTTGAAATGAAAAATCCACTTTTTTATTCTCTGTTCTGGTTTTCTCCCGCCCTTTTCTGCCTATGAAGACAACCTGCTGTGCTATGCCCTTTAGACCCCTCATTTTTATTTTATAGAATGAAGTGCTACTGGATTCTAGGATGACAAGTAAAAAGCCAATTACAAATGCAAACTAAATTGGTTGTAATTGTATTTTTGACAGGTTCATAATAGAAAACCTGTTGCTGAAACAAATATCTAGATAGGGAACAAAATGCCTCTCTACTCTTCTTACATGTACCCCCAATTTTATGAAAATTTTTTTCTTGAAACACTACATGATTTGGTTTGAAGAAGAAAAAAGTACCTCTTCCTCTCCAGCACAAGGAGGCAGAAGAATACTCTGATGAACATGCTATATTCCCTGGTGCTTTCTTTATACCCACAGGTGAAGGAATAGCATAGTGGTTGATTATAGTATGGGTGAGCAAGGACTCCATTTACGAAGCCCTGCAATGTGATGTCTGGACACAAGTCTGGACAGCTTTTTGGAGGTTCCTTTTAGAATGAGATACTTAATGCCTTAGTATAAGTTTTTCTTTTCCTTTTTAGCTGTGGATTCTAGTGGACAGTCCCAGGGCAGCAATAAAAGTTCTATTCAATATCATGTTATATTAAATTTCCATTTTTTTAAATTTTCTTTCTTTTTTTTTTTTTAATTAAATCAGAGCTGTGTACATTAATGTGATCATGGGGCACCATACGCTGGTTTCATAGACCGTTTGACACATTTTCATCACACTGGTTAACATAGCCTTCCTGGAATTTTCTTAGTTATTGTGCTAAGACATTTATATTCCACAATTACTAAGTTTCACATATACCCTTGTAAGATGCACCGCAGGTGTAATCCCACCAATCCCCCTCCCTCTGTCTGCCTCCCCCCTCTCTCCCCTCCCTTTCCCCCTTCCCCCTACTCTTAGGTTGTAACTGGGTTATAGCTTTCATGTGAAAGCCATAAATTAGCTTCATAGTAGGGCTGAGTGCATTGGATACTTTTCTTCCATTCTTGGGATACTTTACTAAGAAGAATATGTTCATAAAACGAAACTTAATAAATTTTAGAAGGTAAAAATTATCAAATGTTTTGTCAAACACAATTGTATGAAACTATAAAGTAATAAATGATGATTAGAAAATTTTAATGTGGTATATGGGGCCATCACCCTACTCCTTTGAGCCACAGGCACTGCCTTTTTCTTCCATTCTTGAGATATTTTACTAAGAAGAATATGTTCCAGCTTCATTCATGTAAACATAAAAGAGGTAAAGGCTCCATCTTTTTTAAGGCTGCATAGTATTCCATGGTATACATATACCACAATTTATTAATCCATTCATGGGGTGATGGGCACGTGGGCTTCTTCCATGATGTGGCAATTATGAATTGACCTGCAATGAACAATCTGGTGCAAATATCTTTGTTGCAAAGTGGTTTTGGTCTTTTGGATATACAACTAGTAGAGGAATTGCAGAATCAAACAGCAGGTCTACTTTTAGATCCCTCAGTTTTCTCCAAACTTCTTTCCAAAAGGAACGTATTACTGTATATACTCAAGTATAAGCCAAGTTTTTTCGGCACAAAATTTGTGCCGAAAAACCCCAACTCGGCACAAATTTTGTGCTGGAAAAACCCTGCTTATACTCGAGTATATACGGTAACTTGCATTCCCACCAGCAGTGCAGAAGTGTTCCCTTTTCTCCACATCCATGCCAAATCTGTAGTTTTGGGATTTTGTTATGTGGTCTACTATTACTGGAGATAGATGATATATCAAAGTGGTTTTGATTTGCATTTCTCTGATGATTAAAGATGATGAGCATTTTTTCATGTGTCTGTAGACCAGCTCCTGTTTTCTTCAGAGAAGCTTCTGTTCATGTGTTTTGCCAACAATGAAATGGGATCACTTGTTCTATTCTTATTAATAAGTTTGAGTTCTCTGTGGATTCTGGTTATTAATCCTATGTCAGAAACATAACCTGAAAATATCTTCTTCTATTCTGAGGACTGTCTACTTCCTGTACTTACTGTGTTCGTGGCAGTACAGAAGCTTTTTAGTTGATCAGATCCCAGTAATGTATTTTTGGTGTTGCTTCAATTACCCAGGGTCCTCCTCATAAAGTATTCTCCCAGGCCAATTTCTTCAAGTGTTTCCCCTGCACTCTCTCCAAGAATCTTTAAAGTTTCATGTTTTAAGTTTAAGTCTTTTATCCAGTGAGAATCAATTTTTGTTAGAGGAGAAAGGTGTGGGTCCAGTTTCGGTTTTCTACAAGTTGACAGCCAATTCACCAAGCATCATTTGTTAAATAGGGCATCTTTCCCCCAATTTATATTTTTATAGGTTTATCAAAGATCAGACGGTGATAAGTGTCTGGATTTATCTCTTGGTTATTAATTCTGTTCCATACATTTAACTCTATTTTTGTGCCAGTACCATGCAGTTTTGATCACTATAGATGTATAGTATAGTCTGAAGTCTGGTAGCGTGATTGCTCCTGATTTGTTTTTATTTCTGAGTAACGTCTTGGCTATTTGAGGTTTGTTTCTGCTTTGATATAATATGAAGTACTAAGTTTTCCAGATCCTTAATGTTTGACCGATGTGGTTTGATAGTACTTGCATTACATATGTAGATTGCTTTAGGTAGTATGGACATTTTAACATGTTGATTCTTCCCAGCCATGAGCATGGTATGTTTTTCCATTTGTTAACAATGCCAACTATTTCTTTTCTAAGAGTTTCATAGTTCTCTTTACAGAAATCTTTCATGTCCTTTGTTAAGTACACATCCAGATATTTCATCTTCTGTGGCACTACTGTAAAAGGAATAGAGTCCTTTACTGTTTTTTTTAGCTTGACTATTGTTGGTATATATAAATGCTACTGATTTGTGAGTATTGATTTTGTATCCTGAGACACTGCTGTATTCCTTGATCACATCTAAGAGTTTTGTAGTTGAGTCCCTGGGCTTTTCCAGGTATACTATCATATCTTCTGCAAAGAGTGACAGTTTGATCTCCTCTGACCCTATATGGATACCCTTGATTGCCTTCTCTTGCCCAATTGCAATGACTAAGATTTCCATAACAATGTGGAAAAGCAGTGGAGACAGTGGGCAACCTTGCCTGGTTCCTGATCTGAGTGGAAATGATTTCAATTTTACTCCATTTAATGCAATATTGGCTGTGGGTTTTCTGTAGATATCCTCTATCTACAAGTAAATGTACCTTCTGTATCTATTTTCTTAAGTGTTCTGATCATGAAAGGATGCTGGATGTTATCAAAAGCTTTTACTGCATCAATTGTGAGAATTATATGGTCTTTGTTTTTTATTTTGTTTATGTGATGTATTATATTTATAGATTTACATATGTTGAACCAGACTTGAGAACCTGGGATAAAACCCACTTGGTCATG
>CAUYPK010090019.1:0-59302 GCA_963574355.1 Loris lydekkerianus
ATATTTATGCGTTTAACTCTATGAAGGCTAATTTTTAATTGTAACACAGACTGCTTCTTTTTTCCCTAATCGCCAGGTGCATTTTTTTTTTTTTTTTTTTTTTTTTTTTTTATTGTTTGGGATGCATCAAGGGTACAAAGAATTAGGTTGTGCTGATTGCATTTGTTAGGTAAATGCCCTCCTATCATTGTGTCCCGCCCCCAAGAGGTGTGTCATACACCGTGACTCCCCCAGCCCCCTTCCCCTCCTTGCCTTACCTCCCACCATGTATCCAGTTACCTATTGCTTTCATTAGAATTGAGTACATTGGATTCTTGCTTCCCCATTCTTGTGATGATTTACGAAGAATGTGTTCCACCTCCATCCAGGCTAATACAAAAGATATAAAGTCTCCATCTCTTAATGGCTGTACATATACTCCATGGTGTACATATACTACAGCTTGTTAATCCATTCCTGAATTGGTGGGCATTTAGGTTGTTGCCATTTCTTAACACCTAATGTTTTCCTTTGAATGATTTCGAAGTTGTAAAAGCTGATTATTCTCATTGCAGAAATACTACAGAAAGTTTGGATATACATAGAAGTGTAAAGGAGGAAAAAAAAAATCAACAGCTAGAAGTAATCAGATAGTATGTTTGTGTGTACATAAAAGGTAATTATATAGATGTAAAGCCAAAGAGAAACTAAAATGGCTACAGTGTATCAGCTACTTTTAATATTCTTTTAAATCTATTATAGTAAACTGTGTCACAAACTGAATAATTTTAACTATTGTTAAGAGTACAATTCAGTAGCATTAGCAGCCCTTCAACTCACTTATCCCCGTTATTATAGGACAGAAATGAGGGTCCCACTTTCCCATTTCTTGGAAATTCCACGCCTGTGGTACGTGCAAAAGACCAACTTTAACAACCAAAGTCTAGTAAGAGTAAAGTGATAAGGGCTCTGAAACATTGAATCAGCAGCTGGGAGTGCACTGAGGTGCAGTACAGGGTTCAGGAATGTGGGGGATACTGGAAACATCTGCTGTACTTCTATCCCCAGAGGATAAGAAAAGGATCTCTTCTCTTGCTTGAGCCATGGCCCAGAGGCTGACAAGGCTCCAGTTTTATACCTACCATGGAAGGGACAGTCTCCTGTATCAAAACCATCTGTCCCAATGAGTAAAACCCCCATCACCCAGAAGAGACAGATTCCCTCACAAGACAGGCCTGGGTCTTCAGGTAATGAGCATCTGGATCATTCCAGGCCAGCACCCTGGGCCTTCCTAAGTACCAGCTGAGCATGAGGAAAACCCAGGATGGGTGGCGGAGGAGAGAGGTGTGGACATTAGCTATGATCTGGGGACCACAAGCAGTAGGGCAGATTGGCTCTTTATCCACTCACCTGCCTGTGCTGTCTTGTGGAGTCTGTAGGGTGGAATCTTGAAGGCTGAGATGGAGCAGGAACAGCCCACCCCTTCCACTGGTCATGCCCCATCATGTTAGATGGCTCTCAGGCTCTTTCCTTCCACCCAGCCTTCCCCTCCCTTTGCCCAAGTCAAAAGTTCTCCTGTTCCCTGTTTTCTGCCTCAGGTCTTTCAATACCTCAGAGTTGGGAGGTCTGCGGATGCTCTCAGCTGTGCTGACCAGAAGAGGGAGGTGACACCTGGGGTGACTCCTCACCAATGGGGAAAGGAGTCAGTGGATATATCCTCCCGTCTTCCATCCATTGAGTGGAATTTTTCCCCTAATCTTAATAGATTTAGGAGGTATAAGTAGAATTTTGTTACAGATACATATTGTATAGCCATAAGTTCTGGACTTTTAATGTATCTATCACCCAAATAGGGTACATTCTACCCTATAGGTAAGTTTTCACCCCTTATGATAATCCGGATGATGATACGTCCTTATAGCAGCTTTCCTGATTTTCCTGCTTCACCCTTTATACCCCAACTCCTCTTTGCTGGAGTAACTTCCAAGTAAATTGCACACTAGCAAGCCCTTATCTGAGTCTACACTTTCTAGGAGACATGAGGCTAAGTATGTATACAACTCTGCAGAAACATCGTGAGCCTTTCCCCATATCAGTATAAAGTATATAAACATTTTTAATGGCCGTAACATAAGGCCAACTCTGGAGTCACACTGCTTATCGAGGGACTTCCTGTTAAGCAACCCTGGACAAATTAAGTTTTTGGTGTAAGTTTTCTTATAAAATGGATAATAACATTAACTCTCGGAAATCCTGTGAGGGTTAATTCAGACTAAGTGCTTTGAACTTTCTCTGTACTGAATTGCTAACACATTGTGCTATTATTATAATAGCAAATTGGTTAAATTTCCCCACTGTTTCCATGATTTTTCCACCATTAAATAATGTACTATGTGAACAGTATCAACATGAACTGGATGGCTGATAACGCTGACTGAGTGAACAATCTCTAAATCATGTCTGCATTGTATAGTCTTTCCTTAAGACAGATTCTTAGAAGTTAAATTTCTGGGTCTACATATCCCAGATGTATTGCTAATACAGTCTTACCATTATCCCTTGTACTAGCCTGTTTTTGCTTGTGACTCCCAAGATGAAAGTTCTTGGGGTAGGAAGAACTTAGCAATTGAAAAATTAATATAGCCATCACTATGAAAGGTCTCAATATTAAATGAATGCATGAGAATATTAAGGCATATTTCTAAAAATGTTTGCAAACTAGATGGTATATCTTTAATGCTTAGTGAGCTTATAAAGTAATATACATCTAAAAAATAGGATTGATCGGGAATTGCAGGGCATTTAGTTAGAAAAAAGAGGTAGGATCTAAGTTTACAAGAACTGACACTCAGACTGTATTACAGTAATATAAACTTACCCATCCACTCCCATTAAAAAGTAAACATGTTTCACTTTGCAACTGTGTCAATAACTGAGGGGCAGAAATGGATCTGGTAAGAAAACAAACATTTCGCCTTCATAATTAAAAATCAATATTAGAAGACCTCAAGTGGGCCAATCACCTGCCGCCTCTGAGCTCGAGCCTTGCTCCCTCCCTGTGTACTGTGGAGAAACAGCTGCTTCGCCAAGGCTCACCTGGTTAGAATTTTTCATGGAGCGTGACTTTGAGGGAAAAAAGCCCCGTCAAGCAAAACTGGAAATCAATTTGGGTTTTATTACCAAGTGCGTACCCTGAACACAGTCTGCAAAGGGGTCTGAGGGAAAATTGAAACAGAAGGTGTCACAAACAAAGTAATTGACCACTTTGTAAGCAATAAAAATTAGTACCTTCTGGGAAATTAGACTCAGTTACAAAAGGACTCTGAGTATAAACAGAATTGATGGAATCAGACAATATAAGTAGCTATTAATTTGGAGTTGGTGGGATTTGAAAACATCTTGAGCTATTAGATTACTCCACGTTTATGTGCCTGTTATGATACGTAGCTAGACACGAACACAGATGCATCCTCCACCAGCATTATGTGGTTACAACACAGTGTGTATTATAATGGAGCGCAATGGGAATAAAGTTCCTGGAGCAATGAGTTTTGCTTGTCACGGGGGGTGGGAATAGTTATGTAAGAAACTTGCATCCTACCTGGAAATACTTAGTAAGGACAAGAAGCAACAATCTGCTCTGAGATAGGAATTCAAGCTTAAATATCTTTCTGTCTCATAAGATGAGAATTCATTGTCCTAACTTCCTTGGAATTCTTGAGTGCGTTGATATTTTTCCTGGTTAATAATGGCCATGCATTTCTAATTCTAATGAATCAGACTACTTTAATCACTTGGTTCTCACACATGCTGCCCTTTTCACATTGCGTCATCCCCACACCGAGAACTACCCTTTATTCCAAATGCTACTGACACCAGTTAGGGGCAATACCAGATTTTTCTTAAATGGCTGGACAAAGGGTTTCCTATTCTAGAATCAAATCATAATAGCAACTTAAATACTTCAGTCTTGTATCAATTTGGTCACTAGTTTTGACTAATCTACTTACTTTCTCTGAATCTAGTTGTCACTATTATTCATCACAAACTTCCAATTCTTATAATTATTCTCCATTAAAAGTTATTTCACATTTTATAGATTTAGAAAGAGATATCATTGTAGGTTTTTTTTTGTCTTTAAAAAAAAAAAAAAAAAAAAAAAAAAAAAAGCCCAAACAGTCTCACTTTGTTGCCCTTGGTAAAGTGTTGTGGCATCACAGCTTATAGCAACCTCAAACTCTCTTAACCTTAAGTAATCCCCTTGCCTCAGCCTCCCGAGTAGCTGGGACTATGGGACTACAGGTGTCCATCACAATGCCTGCCTTTTTTTTTTTAAAGAGATGAGGTTTTGCACTCATGAGCTCAGGCAATCCATCCGCCTTGGCCTCCCAGAGTGCTAGGATTACAGGTCTGTGCCACAGTGCCCAGCCATCACTGTAGTTTTAAGAAACATAGGAAGTGTGTTATGTTTCAGAGGATAATGGCATAACAGGACAGAGCATGGGGCGTGGGGATCAGAGGGACTTTCTCCAAGCCGAGGCTGGTTCTGAGTTGTATCACCATAGATGAGCTAGTGCTGTCTGAGTCTACATCCTCAGTCTGAAAATGCAGATGTGACCAGTAATCATATAAGGTTAGAGGGTGTGATTAAATGATATGGGGATACCTCCACAGATATGGATAAAACACTTTAGGAAAAGGTTGAAGCAATCTGGCAGGCTGTGAACTAATGAGGCTTTTGGAGAAAAAAAATTTTATGTACTCATTTTTTTAAAGGCTAGTTGCATGCATTTAGAAGAATTAGAATATTCCCTATGAAAGTCTGGGTGTTTGACATTTTAAAAAGTCAGTTCTAAGAATATTAAGCATGCTTTCTCTCTTCCCCCTGGCGACAATTGTTTAGAGCTTTAGAAATAGCTGCTCCATTGTCCTGGGTCAGCTTTGGGTCTTCCCCCTTCCCAAGTCAGCTTTTGGGACTACAGCTCCCCACCCTGTGATTCCAGGGACTATTCCATGGAAGTCAAAAAAATAAGATGTGGTCAAACAAGAACGTAGGCAGTTATGAAAATATTGGGGCCAAACCCTTAGAATGGAATTCTAGAACTTCTAAAATATATGATTTCTAGAATAATGTAATGGTAGGGGGTAAAGGGGAGTTAAAAATAGGGGCAGAGATAAAAATTCAGGTTAGGATCAAACTCAGCAAACCTGCAGAGTCCCTCAGGTCTCGCCGACCCAATCAGTGCAGGCTTTACAGCAATGATGCTTTAGTTTTCTGTTTCAAGGAGCCTATTAAGTTCCTCCTTGCCCTGTTTCCTCTTATCTTATCAAAACACAATTTCAGCAGCTAGAGAATGCAGGTAGGTAGGAGCCCCTCTGTCTAATGATTCCTTCCATATGTGGGTTATTGTTATTTCATTTTCCAAGGGGCCTTAGGGGTTGGGAAAGGGACTTGTCTAGTGTAATCACTTATGAGCTAGCATGAACCCAAGCTTTGCTGCAATTTATTAGCCACTGACTCACCCAGAGGAAAAATGCTCTAAAGAATCTAAGACCCATTTGAGATTCTAATCAGAAGTTTATTCTGAACATGTCTGGGGTTTAAAAGATCTATATTCCTATCAGCATCCATCCAGCATCCTGCACGGTCGTATTTTAAAGCTGATAGGGCTTAGGTCAGCCCACATTTCCAGAGAAGCCCCAGGATGGTTTTAGCAGCAAACTTCTGATCTCCAGGAATATCAGTGTTTAAAACCCTTTCACAAGAGATCAAAATGATAGGCCTTAGTTTTGCTCTGTAAATTCCAGACTGCGCCAAACATCTTTTAGACAGGGGAAGTTGGTATGCCCTAAAGCAGATGAGTATCTTTCTTGTAATCTAAATAGCCATCACATTAATGCTGACTAGTTTCTTAAAAATCCCCAACCCTGTCCTTTTAGAAGTACAGGTTCAGAGAAGAAATCTACTCATTCAGCAGGACCCAGAGTCCTTGTGTAGTGAGAAAGAACCTTGTGGAACTTGAGGGCTGACCGAGAGACACACCAGAGGAAGGCAAGGACCGGGATCAGTACTAGAGAGCAGTGTATCATAGACAAGGTTTACTCTGGGCCAGAGGAAGGTCTGGGGAAGTGATTACTATGCAGAGATCTGAGGATGAGTGGCATGCACTAAGCAAGTCAAGTGGAAAGTGGATGAAGGACCTGCCAGAGTTAGGACATCAGGCTTCTGGACAGGGGCTGAGAAAATGTTCTGTGGTGCTGGTGGAGTTCCTTATGCCCACCCCTGCCCCTTTCTCCAAGTTGGTTTTTATTTATTATTATTTATTGACAGAGTCTCACCCTGTTGCCCAGGCTAGAATACTGCAGTGTCAGCCTAGTTCACAGCAACCTCAAACTGTATTCAAGCAATTCTCTTGCCTCAGCCTCCTGAGTAGCTGAGACTACAGGCACCTGCCAGAACGCCAAGCTATTTTTTCCTATTTTTAGTAGGGACATGGTAGATTGGGGCAAAGTGGGCCTGGCTCTTGCTCAGGCTGGTCTCAAACGCTTGAACTCAAAGGATCCTCCTCCGTCGGACTCCCAGAGTACTAGGATAATATATGTGAGCCATCACACCCAGCCCAAACTAGTTTTGCAATGTTGCTACACCTATTTCTGATTATCTTTGAATGTTTCTGTACACTGTGCTATCTTAGGCATTGCAAAGGCTTCATTTTATTCCAAAGTCCAGTTCCTGTCATTGGTAGAAATGCTGATAAACAAGAAATCTTACAAAAAATTCTCCAAGTCTTCCAAATCTCTATTTTTGTCTTTTTAAAAAGGAACTTCACTAGTTGGGCTTTAATCAATTTTCCATTTTAAGGTTGGTTGTCAGAGGAATGATCAAAATGGTACTCAGAGGGCTCCCACTCAGTTCATCCCGATCTGGGATTAAAGTAACAAGAATATCAACCTCCAGAGCTGTGATGAGAGGCATCTGGATGTGTTGGCCCTATTTTAGACCATTAGATGGTTTATTAGTGAAAATTTTAGCAGGATTAAGCAAATGCTTCTGTTCAATCAGTTCTAGTCGAAACTGTACTGCTTTTGGCCAAAGACATCACAAATAACAAAAGGTAGTTATTCTGAATTTCAATAATCATATTGAAATAATCAGATTGAAAGTCATTAACCTAGATGGAAGAATTAGGTCAACAATAAGAACCAGATCTATGCATTATGTTGTCATTTTAAATACAATGCTAAAAGACCTATCTGTCCACACCAGACCCACCTGTATGTTACTTTTGACATAGTGGATACTGCTGAAAATTGCCTCGGTCCTGTGGCTATGAGTCTTGATTTCAATTTCCCTAGTAGTGTAACCTAAGTAAAATTTGGATGCCTCGTGGTCCCAGCCTTAGAACATCACATTTAAGAAAAAACACAGAAGTGAGAGATTATGACATTGTCACGTTTTCTTATATATTTTTTCCCCATTTCTCACATGCATATTAGTTTATTTGGAAATCTCTCCTCATTTAATCTAGACTTTGTAAATTCTTTCCTAATCTGGACTTCAGTGGCTCACATCTAATTTACTCTCTGGGTGTGTTATTAGTTTCCTGACCTCTGAGTACCTGTCCTTCTCGATGTAAGTTTTTATACTGGACGTGGGACACTTCTCAATTCTCTTGCTAACTACGCCATCCTGCAAAATAAAGATTTCAGGGACTGAGCTGATAAGACTACATTCTCCTACAAAGGGTACCCAAGTAAGGGAGCAGGAGGGTGTGACTGAAGCAAGGGGTTGTATTTATACATTAACTTTTCCCTTGTCAGTCTCAAAGGTCCATCTATTGCAGTGTATTTCAAGTTCCTTTAAAGGAGGAGCTCTGTACGTACAATGGTCCACAGGCAATTAAGTACTGAATATACAAATAAGTCTGTTGGAAGTGGTCTTAAATTTTGTCAGGAGTCTTCTGATAATGAACTCAAAACAGAAACCACTAAGCACCTAATATATGGAGAGTCTCAGATAATCATAACCCCTGGCCTTGAACTTTCATTTCATGGTGGCTCATTAAGACATCCCCTTTTTTAGCTGCAAATGTTATGAGCCCTTGTTTGACCTCATGCAGGTAAAACAGTACTTCAAGGTCAGAACAGGGTTGTCTGGGAAGCATTTCTTATCTTTGAAGGGCATATGTAACCACATACAATGCTTTTCTGGGGTCCAGTTTTGGCTGGTGCTGAGACAACTAATTATTCCCAGCTCAGAATCTGCTCCCTCCTTGCTCCTGCACCAGCTGCCCTGATCATAAGCAACTGTGCTCCGGCTCCCTTATATGGCTAAGTAGAAGAGTGACTTGGGCTACATTGCCTTCATTCTCACCCTGCACTTATCCTGCAAATATTTCTTGAGCACCTGACCTACAAAAGCCACTATGGTTGATGCTAGCAAAACCCCAAATATTGAACTGATAGTAAAGAATAACTGAATTGGGTGAATGGGGGGAGTTAGAGGATTGGACATGTCCTATCTTGTTACCAAAGCCAATAAAAGCCAGAAGATACGAAGGATACAGAGTTCTGCAAGATCTTATAGAGAGGGGTGTTTGACTCAGGTAGGAAGGGGGCAGGCATGGTTAGGGCAGACTTTATGGAAAAGACTCCAGAAGTGAGGTACTGAGGGTAGAGGTGGGGAATTAGCCAGAGTAAGAGCAGGCAGGACATGCCCTGGAGCAAACCAGTGTTCTCTAGAAAGCAGAGCCTCAGGCAAGGATTGAAATGGCCACGATTTAAGGAGTGTGAAGCTGGGGCAGCAAGGAGTGGCCAGGGAAGGAGTGAGGTGACATGAAGTGACACGTTGTCACGCTGGCAAGTGCTTTTTGAAGAACTGAAGAGATGCAACATACTGTTTAGACTTCTCCAGAGAGGCCACGAGGAAGAACTGCCCGAGATAGTTCAGGAAGATTCTCTCCCCGAGCTACTGCCTATGTTTCCTTTTGTTAAAATGTGTCCTGCAGGAGTTTTATCACCAAGACCCCTTTCCAGCTACCTGGGCCACCGGATCCTGTGCCCTGTGCCCGGAGGTGTGATGTGGCAGGTGGTGCCCCAAACTCTGAGCACACAGGGGTCAGCTCGGCTGTGCAGTGGCAGCCCTGGCATTCCCGGGTCTAGTGAGCGGCTGATGTCAGGTGGGTCCTGTGGCTGTTAATCAAGCTGAGAGGAACAAGCTGCTGTGAAGGGAATCTGAAACAGTTCATGTGATCTAAGTCCGCTGTGACCAGACAGCAAAGAATGACCACAAATCTTTATTTTTCCACATGGGCTGCCAGAGTGAGTTTTAAAAGAATTCCTCCTGCCTCAGATTACCAGAGGGTCTCCCAGGCATACCAAGTCCAGTCCCTTTGGCTTTGAGACCTGCCACCTATGGCCCAGGCTGCCTGGCAGCTGGACTGGTGTGGGATGAAGCGTGCATTGCCCTGCAGGCTGTGTGTGTTAGGGGCCTGTGTTGGGACGAGCCACTGGGAAACCAAGGTGAGTCAAGCAGCAGTATTGATGGCATGAAGCTGCCACACAGGGAAGGGCTGCGTTAGGACTGCAGCCCCAATGGCAGCTCTGGGGTCAGGTTTTAAGGCTAAGGGAAGCGCCAGTGGGGTGGGGTAGCTGACATGGAGAGCCCTGCACTTTCCTGTTCTCAGGGCACAGCAGGATGTTTGCTAGAGCAAGCTGGGCGGGGGTCCTTAGGTGCAGATTTCATCATAGCTGAGCAAGCACTGGAAAATGCTCCCAGATCATGGAAGCATGTTTGTTAAACACAGAGCAATTCATCACACATATTGGGACATTATAATACAGGACCAATTGTCCTAGTATGTCTGCTGATTCCCTGCAAACGGGTCACGACCTTTCCTTCACTGCCATGCGCGGTCTCCACGTTCTCCACCCACGGGATACTTGGCATCTCTCAAAGTCCATTCAAGACAGGAACAGTAAATCCAGGTGAACATGGTTCTTTGAGAAATGTGGATAGCTCAAATTTGACTAGCTCTAGAGCTAGGAGCAGAAAAGGCACGTTACTTTGGTAAAATGGACCCAAGTCATCCTTAAGAGAATGGTAAGAGGAGACAGGACTCAGACCATCCATGGAACTGACACAGAACTAGAAATATCCAGGCACCAGTCTGCAGTGCCTCCCTCTAAGATGGGCTAGATCAGAGATGTTGACATAGCCTGGGGCGAGAGACTTACGGAGTGCCGTCTAGTCTACTGTGACCATCCCATATGCCATTGGTGGTTGACCTATGCCACCTCTCCTGGCCAGACGAGAGGGTGGTGAGATCCCACAGCAAAATACCACGAAGTTGCAGGGCTATTGACAGCTAGCCTCAGCAACCACCCACCAGGAATTCTGCAGCAGAAAGTAGAAAGGCTTTTGGAATCTGTTCCAGACTCAAGATCAGACTTGCTTCTTACTAATGGATCTGGGGTAGTCCCCTTAACCTTACCTCAACATCTCAGTTTTAGGATCTGGCAAAGGCCATATTCTTCTATATCTTTAAGCGGAAAGGCAGAGGACTAAATCTCTATGTGTCTTAGACTGGCTTCCTTAGAAACAAAGTCAGAGGGTCTTGTGAAAGTGACTCAGTGAACAGCACCCAAAGGAGAAACCTGTAAGAAACTGAGGCAAGCAGGGCAGAGCAGAGGTTCCAAGACATGATGTCAATTGAACATTAATCTCAGCCTTCATTCTGTGACAAGCACTGGTGTGTGAATACCCCAACTTCGAAGAGAGGACTTTTTTTAATCTTGGTATCCCTTGTTGGCTATAGGCTGCCCCTTGAGAGAGTGGAGGCATTTCTGGAAGAGGGGAAAGGAGGCTGCTATGAGTCCCATGCTACAACCACCACAGGTTACACCAGCAAAGTTGATCAGGGTCAGCACCTTTTATCATTCACTGCAGCCCACAGCTTAGCTCCACTTCTCATCCAAAGTTTATTCAATTCAGGCAGAGTTTCCTTAGGATATTTTTTGGTCACAATTTCTGGGAAAATGTATAAAAGAAATATTGGTGGAATGAACAAGAGCTCCCACTGCTCTGGCTGGTCCAAAAGCCATATATATATATATATTTTTTGCAGTTTTTGGCCGGGGCTGGGTTTGAACCCACCACCTCCAGTATATGGGGCCTGTGCCCTATTCCTTTGAGCCACAGGTGCCACCCTTTAATACCTGTTTTCTTCTATTTGCCACCACTCCTAGGTTCTTTTTCCCCTTGGCTAAGCAATTCTGCTCATTTTGATGGGTGTGACTGAGAGATGACCTACCTATACTTGAGCAGAGAGAGACAGTGGCCATGGCAGGGCCAAAAGATGCCAAAGTCAGTTGCCTGGGTGCTAAACATCCTTCTCTGCCTTTATCATGAGGCAATTCTGTCTTAAGGACAAACAGTAATAGTTCTAGCCTAACTCCTTTGTTGCTGCATGCATAGAAGGAAGCCAAAGTGACTAGTCAGCAGTGCTAAAGTTAGGGGCACTGTGTCCCCTCTGGAAGCTTCCCACGTGGGAACTAGGGCTTCCCAATGCATGAAGCCTGAGATTCACAAGTCCCCCAATGGGTCACTGGGAATGATGGTGAAAGGGACCTTCCTACCTCTGATTCACAGACTCACTAGAGAGAACCCATTGCCATGTGCTGGCTGTGGGTCCCAGGTGTGTTCTGTATCCAGGGGAGTAATGCATCCCTCAAGGATCACCTTGAGCTGGCATTGTGGCCGCACCTTTAAAGACATTGTTTTTCTACAGTATCAGGCCAACAGCTTCTGGGTGGTGCGTTGTAGTCACTCCAAAACACGGGTGCTCATGTGGATTTTAATTTCATTCCTAGTGTCAAGTGCCTTAGGTCAGGTTCCCTATGTCCAGCCATTCTCATGCAAGTCACTGACTGAAGGAGCACTTTTCAAGGGACATCTTTAAGGAGGTCAGGGAGCAGGTTAGGGCAGGGGAAGGGTGAGCAAAGATGTGGTTTTGGCTGAAGTCTGCTTGGGCGTGACCCCTTGGGCTCTCTCTTGAGCTCTAAAACATGAACGGTCCCATAGTGGCATCCAGCCCTGAGGCAAAGGATCATGTTCTTTTATCCTGAAATCAGTCTTTAGCCACCCACTCCTGGGGGCAGCATTTCCAGCTGAGGCAGCTCCTGTCAGCTGAAAGCAGTTTTCTGGAGAACTGTGCTTCTGAGCCATTAGCAGCCTATATTCATGTCAGGTGCAGAACAGATGTGCCGGCCCAGGAAAGATCTGGGGGAGACTCCAACAATTAACTTGACCATATCTTGAAGAGCTTGGATTACCCTTGAGAGGATTGTCAGTCACTAAGTTTGAAGGTGCCCCACCTGAATCTGAGAAGTCCAGCCAGTTGTCAGACAAGGCACTCTCCCTTCTCCTCCACTGGTCTCTCACTTCATCTAGTCACCATACTTGTTAAATCCTGACTGTGGCTGATGACATGATGTGCTTTGGGGATATGGAAATAGGTTAAGCAACATTGCTCTTATAAGCACTCTATTCCTAACATTTAAAGACAGCATTAACTAAGATTTTATACATCAACTCAAGTCCCATGGTCTACCACAGTCACAAACCCATTCATCAGGGTAGGGCATTAACTTACAGCCACCAGACATTTCCATACCCCTGCCTGTGATGTCCGCCTCTATCAGCTTCCAGATCTGATTCTGATTTCTCTGCTTGGGTTTTTCCACAGAGTCAGTCCACAGAAGTGTTATGATATGACATCTTACATTGAGGCCACTTCAAACTTAAGTACTAAAATGAACAGTTGAACAACTCTAGTGAAGTTTCTGAAAGTACAGACTACTTCAAATACCTAGAAATAGGTTTTTTGGGCTTTGTTCCAGAACTAATCTTTAGGACTCAAATCTGTTCTTAAGCACCCCTTGAAATTGTGCACCCTAAAGTCTGAGAATCTCTAGAAAGTAATTTATGTCTCTCCTTTTAGTGACAAACAGGGGGAAAGACTAGGGCTCTTTAAATCCCCTTGATAACAGGGTCAGAATCCACATCCTTAACCCTTAGGACAGGTTCAACTTCACGCCACTGACATTTTGGATGAGATGATCCTTTGTTTAGGAGGATGTCCCATGCCTTGTAAGAGGCTTAACAGCATCCCTGGCCTCTGTTCACTAGAGCCAGTATCTCCTAGTGTGACAAAGATATCGCTAGTCATTCTTATATAGCTCTTGGAGCAAAATTGCCAGGTACATCGCCACCATGGTTGAAGACCACCATTGTAGGGTCTGGTATCTAATAAACGATTGTACATAGATCCTCAGATGGACTTGTGTATCAAACCTGGCTTCACTACTTATTGGTTATATGATCAAAGAAACAACCCAGTGAATCCTCATAATGAACATCAACAGGAGCACAAAGTCATTAGTACCACCTACTATATCCTCCCTCCACATCCTCAGATTCCTCCTCCCTGTGGGCTGCAGCACACAAGTGTCCACTTGAGATGCCAAGACTGGTTCAGGATGTCTTCTGGATCTTACATCCTCCTTTAACTAGGTTCTACTGCCCATATGACTCTCCATGAGTGGAACTGCTGAGTCAATACCAGTAGTGTTATTTCCTCAAAAGTAAGAAGGAAACAGCATGAGTCATTGTCTGTGTCCCAGTTTTGTCCTTATTCTACTCTCTCCCTGGGGTGTCTATACCTCTGCTGCTTCCAGAAGCCACTCTGCTACCGCACATGGCAAGTTGAAAGAGCTGAAGAATGACCACTGCTCAGAATCAGTCCTTGGTGGATGAGAGTTGGCATAGACACACCCTGGGATGACCCTCAGACCATCACTTCTGGTCTCCCACGGTAGCAGCTAGCTTAACATACTCATCAACGGTTCTCCATTCTCACTTAATTCCCCCACCGGTGCTTTCTATACTTCAAATAAACCACTTGACAAAAAATTAGGTACTGACTCTTACTTTATCCCAGGGCCTACCTCTGCAGGAGCCCGGTAATGCCAAATCTCAAGTAGTTAACATTTGTAAGGCATCTAGTTCATGGTCTTTCAGCTCAACCGTGTAGTTAAAAAAACCTCATAGGAGAAAGAATATTCAACTAATGCTTGGAGTCAAGCTTTTCTATTAATGCTGTGCCAGATTCAGCAGCAAGAAAAGGATGTCACATGGAATACATATTTTTATATGTATTTGAGATGATCTTGCTCTGTTGCTGGAGTGTAGTGGCTACTTACAGGCACAATTGTGCTCTAGTAACGCTGCTGCCTCCACCTCCTAAGTAGCTGGGACTACAGGTACTACTGTGCCTGGCTGAGAATATGTACATCGAATACAATTGTTTGTCATATGCAGGGGCTTAGTCTTATGACCCCTATGTGTACCCACATCCATGCATACTCAAGTCCCACAGTCAGCCCCATGGAACCCACATATAGGAAGTCAACCCTCCATATAGATGGGGTTAAAGTCCCCAAACACTGTATTTTCAATATCTCTTTAGTTGAGGAAAACCTGCATGTAAGTGAACCTAGGCAGTTCAAATCCCTTATCTGAGAGTCAACTGTACTTTGCATTTCAAGTGGACCTGAGCATGCCTTGGTTTTCAGTTGCTAGCAAGAAAGTAATGCATTGAGGGCAGTTGACCTTGACAGCTTTGCCAGCTCTATCCCACAGAATTTGTTAGAGCCCAACAGTACTCTGGAAGTTTCTCACCATGATTTGCCATTGTATAGTCAAGAAGATGACAGACACTATTTCAGAAATCAAGATGCATGAATTTTGTTAAAATATGAAACAGTTGGTGAAGACTTATTAGCCTAAACACAGAAAAGCTTTAACAGATGGATTACATCAGATTCCATAAACACTATAATTGTTTGGCAGGATTACTGCTTACGCTCAAAAATGTAATTTGCAAGGATATACACAGACGACATATACCCAATATACACAACGACACAGCTTGTGTATAAACGAGGCCCCGTCATACGCCTTCTGTGCAGTGCTCATTAACTCAAACCCAGAATCAAGCAGCAATTACCTCCAATATCTCTGGCTGCTGTTCCTACCATTTTTCTGTTTCCTGGGAGCTTGAAATGAAATAAAGCACAACTCTGCCCTCTTCTCCCTTGCATATTCAAAGACAGACTGACCCTGGAGGGCAGCAAGTGAGACAGTGTTATAGTGAAATCAGCTCTTTTTAATTAGGTGTGGGCAGAGCAGATAGCTTACTGAGACAGAAGTATTCTGTGTGCAGGGGGTTTCTGTCATTGCCTAAGGAGACTTACAAAGATGCTGGTCTAGCTTACATGGCAGTCTTCTCAGATGATCATCTGGGAACACATCAGAGGGCTTGGGAAAAGACATTTTACATAATTTCATCAGCCTCACATTTTTCATGAAGTATTTATTACTAAAATCGAGAAAGGAAGAAATTGGAAGTAAATCCATCCCAGGCCTGCTGCCAGGACAAGAAAGCGAGGCAAACCTAGGTCCACAGAAAGCCCTCCGCTGGAGACTACCGAGCAATCGTGGGGTTATGTTAATTGAAGACTTACATGCTTAGCCCAGGGCCTGGCACGGTAACTCCCTAGTTTAAGGCTTAAATGATGTTAAGGAGAGAATTCAAGTGTGGGGGCTTTAATAACTTGCCCAAGGTGGTCGTAATTAGACTTGTAATCAAACTTGGTTTTGCCAGAATTCCAGGCTCTAAACCCCAGTTAAGATAGATTGTTCACATTTAGATAATTTTGACATGTGTTCAAAGGGATCCCGATGTTTCTGAAAACTTACATAGCCTATGGGAAGGAAATTTGGTGTTTCTTTCCTCTGAATATTCAGAATCAAGGACTGGAGAAGATGAGGGAAGAAAATAAGACATGTTGGTTAAAAATAAAGTCCTGCTATGATATTTATAAAAACTTAGTTCTGAAACAGCCAAACTTTCTGGCAGAATGTTTTTTGTTCACCCCACAATAGATTAAGTTATATCATGAGATGAAATATTCTATCCATGTTGTTTTCTGATTACAGAAAGTGATCTAAATCTGAGATCCAAAGCAAAGCACAAAAAATTTGATACAAAGAAACACTGTGAATAAGCTTAAGACCCTAACAAGTTACGTATCCAGGAAAAATGCAAAACCCATAAGGTCCAGAAAAGTGAATTAAAACAAAATGAAGATCTTTGTGTAACTATGTCCCCCCATTCAACTTGAAACATTGCCAGCTGCCCAGAATGTTTGGGAATGTTCTCATAGTCCCTAGAAATCACTACTCATTCCGGTCCTCCCCTCGAACCATTATCCTGATTTCTAAACTACTGTTTAGTTTTGCTTGAGTTTTAGTTTTATATAAGGAGAATTATACCTTTGCTCAACATTACTTGAGTTAGGTTGTTTCGTGTAGTTACAGCTCCTTTTCACTATTGTATAGTATTCCATTGTATGTAAATCAACATTTTAGCAAATAATTCAGGACACCAAGTTGAATATGAATTTAAAAAATTTTTTTACTATATCCCATGTGCTGTTTAACTTTACACTAAAAATATACTTAAAAAACCCTCTTAAATTTAGATGGACATCCTGTATTTTACTGGTGAACCTAATTTTATGATATACACCGAACATCTTGCTTGAACACCTATAGACTTTGATCACAGTTGAAAGGTTAATATTCTTTCTGAGTCTTAGATTGTTTCCAGAGTTTGGCTATTATATGTATGCTAAAAATATTCTGTTTTTTCACTGTTAATATCTTAAAACAATTTTTTTTGCTTACCCTAGATTTTTTATTTTACTATTGAGCTTAGATAAAAAGTAAATCTGAAGTGTTTTAAAATTTAAGATGTTACAATAAAAACAGGAAAAAGTACAAAAATGGTTTGTAAAACATTGTACTAAAATTATAATATAGTATCATTATGAAATTAATATGAGATATTGTAATACTATTTGATATTTTTGTTTTTAATTAAATCATAGCTGTGTACATTAATGTGATCATGGGGCACCATACACTAGTTTTAAAACAAACTTTCAACATATGAATAGGTGTAATGAAGGTGTTATCAAATTATAGTATCGATTTTACATGGTCTGAGTATCAACTATGGTAAAAGTACAATAATCCAATATGAATATTCCACAATTTCCCTATTTTGGTTTGGATACTCCAATTGTAGAAAACTACTCAACAGCTTAAGAGTCTAGAGAAATAAACAAAAAGTTGCAGAACAAGCAACATACCATTTGATTTGCCCCAGGCTCCATTGTTTTAGAGAATAAGTTCATACATTGAGGTATAATCCTAAGGAAGCAAGGATGGAGGGTAGAAAATATGGGAGGGAAAGCAAATAAGATGGGGCATTACCAAGCTGGCCACAGCTTCAAGTAGACTTTAGTGATAGTTGCTTAATCAGAGGTGTGGCCAGGAGAAATATGTGTGGACCCAACTGTTAGGCAGGGGCCAAATCTGCAGGTGGCAGATACAGGCCAGGTAGCAGTTCCTAGGGTGGAGAAGCTGGAGGGTACCAGTCATGGGGAGGGACTGCAGAAAGATTCAGAACACCTGCCGATCATGGATGTCAGTCATTTTGTAACATCCCACACCTCCTGGAAGCCCTCTTGTGGACCAGGTGAATGAAAGGAAAGCACCTTAGAGTTTTTAACATCTTTCTCCAATCAGAGACTGACTTGTTCCTCTCTCTGGCATGTATTTTAGCTTTGCATAGCTTCCTTTTCTGTAATAAAAGCTGTTATGTGGAATTGCTTTCTGTCTGCAATCACTGTGTTGCACCTGTGCTTGTGATTCTGCCAAGAGGACAACAGCCCACCGAAAGGCAGTCCAAATCTAAAATGAATTGTCCCTGTTGTCCTACATACAACTCAAAGTGTGCCCTGTGGGATGTGAACTCTTCACACTTGCAGGTTTGGATAATTCAGCCCCGTCCTCAGGATGTTAGGGAAGCCAGATCCCCTGTGGTTGCAATCTAGTTAGATCTGGGCAATGGAGCTGCTCACCACCCCAGATAGGCAGAGAGGTGGAGGTATTGCAGAATTCCATCCCTTGTCAAGGGGGAACGAGAGACAATAACCTATGGTAGGTTCATAGCTGAGTAAGTTCTAGAAGCATCACAAAGAGCCAGACCCCTCACCAGGGACGCCCCAGCCTAGGGGCAAAAATCAGAGTCCAGGGCTCAGCAAACAGGATGCTGATCTGATCTGGAGTGGCACGTAAACTAGCCAAATCTAAAAAGGGAGTGTTAGCCAGGGAGTGTAGTTCTGATTTTCAAGGATAACATGGAATGGGTAGAAAGGTAAGCCAGAAACCAATTGTGTCCATATGAAGTCACACAAATGGGAGCCAGTCATAACCCCAGAAAACAATCTTGAATATTAAAATCCCAAAAGCTCAAAAATTCCTCAAGTCTAAAATCCCAAGTAGAATTCTGGAAAAAATTCAGTAATTCTGTGAGATATATTTTTCAGGGGGATTTGAAAAACAAATATTTCATATGTCACTTTACACATTGAACAGGCAATTTACATTTAAGCATAAAACACTCAGGTGTACTAATGACAGTCGTTGCATAGATAACAATTATGAGTATGTGAATGTATTTATGCACCATTTTGATTATAATTGTTCTATCGTTAATCTTACTGTACCTAGTTTACAAATTCAACTTCATAAAGATGTGTAGGAACAAGAAAGAACAGGTCAAAAAGTTAAGTGTACGAATGCATATCACTATGGTTGGTAATAGCATGCACCAAGTTTATAGTTCCTGTCATCTGAAATACTGTGAGGAACCACCTAAATCTGTGGATGAGATCAAGAACAGTGAATCACCAGCACATAAAGCAGTTGCCCAAAGAGCCAAGATCCAAAGGTTTCACATACAGATATAAGAGGACATCTTTGTTCATTGACAAAGTTTCAATGTTTTGACATAAATACGCAATGTTTACACATAAAGTCAATGTTGTAATGATACTGCAGTACAGATATCTTTGACATACTGGCTTCAATTCTTTTGTACATATCGCAGAGTGGGATCACTAGATCACATCATTCTTAGTTGAGGAACCTCCATACTGTTTCTGAAATGGCTGTACTAATTTAGATCCCCTCTACATCCTAACCTGTATTTTCTGTCTTTAATAATAGCCATCCTAAAAGATGTGAGGTTATCTCATTGTGCTTTTAATTTGCTTTTCCTTGATAGTGACATTGAGCTTAAGTCTGCTGACCATCACCATGTCTTTTAAGAGATGTCTATTCAGATTCTTTGCTAATTTTAAAGTAGGGTTATTTGCTTTGAGTAGTTTCATCCTGCCATTTGGATATTAGCCCCCTATTTGTTGAAAAATTAAAAATTTTTCTCAACTGAGTTGCCTCTTTAGCCTATTGTTTTTGTTGTGCGGAAGTTTTTAGTTTCATGCAATCCTATTTGTCTATTTTTGCTTTTGTCATCTGATTCCAAGGTCTTACCCAATAAATCTTTACCTAGGTCAATGTCATGAAGCTTTCTCCCTACCCCCACCCCCCACCCCCGTCCTCTCAGTTTTATGGCTTCAAGTCTAATTATAACCCTGGAATGGCCTAAAAAAGGGTGAAAATGTTTTGTCTAAATTCCACTTTAGGAATTAAAACCTATGGCCCTGTTTCAGGACAGCGGTCAGGAAGGGAATGAGCATGTCCTTTGTACCACAGTAGATAGCTCAGGGAATTGTCTGGGTGGAGGTCATGAGATTGCCCTCAAATATAGGATGAATCAAAACTAATCATAGTTGAACAGCAACACCCTGAAGCTGAAGAAAACCTTCCCTTTTTCTGCTCAGAGGCAGGACCTTGGTACTTTAAGACAGAAATCTGATAACCTCACCAGAAAATTAAACTGTTTTCTCCTCAAAACATTTATCCTCATTCTTAAGATGCAGTGCCAAAATTTCAGTAACACTGTTTATCTTTAAATCCATTTCGAGTTAATTCTTGTGTAAAGGGCAAGATAAAGGTCTAATTTTATTCTTCTGCATGTATATAGCCTATTTTTCCAGCATTATTTATTGAAAAGACTGTCCCTTTTGTCATTATGTGCTTTTGGCACTTTTGTTGAAAAAAAGTTGATAGACTGAAGATGCGTGGATTTCAGGGCTCTCCTATTTTACTAGTCAATGTGTCTGTTATGCAATACTGGGCTATTTTGATTACTATAACTTCATAATATATTTTGAGGTCAGTTGGTGCCTCTAGCTAACCCCCAACCTCCTTTGGCTATTTGGGATCTTTTGTGGCTCCATGAATTTTAGAATTGTTTTTTCTATTTCTGGGAAGAATGACATTGGAATTTTGATAAGGATTGCATTGAACCTATATATTTTGGTACTATGGACATTAACAATTAGTTTTTCCAATCCATGAATTCAGAATCTATATCACCTTCAGTTTTAAAAATTAGTCTTTTATAGCTTTCAGTATACAGACCTTTCACCTATTTGGTAGATCTACTCCAAACTAACTTTAGATCCTTTTAAAATGTGTTTTCTCCAGAAAGTTAGGTACATACACATTTGCAGGTGTTACAAACTCCTGAAATGACTTGTTACCATGACCTTTGTCAATAGTTTTTGATCTGAAGTCTAGTTTGCCTAATCTAGCTAATCATGAGTTCTGTTTCCATTTGCAACGAATACTTTTTGCATTTCTTCACATTAAGTCTGAATGCCATTTAAAAAAAGAGTGCCTTGTAGCTGGGTCTTCAAAAAAAACAACCAACCCCCCCCCCCCCAAAAACAAAAAAAACTCTTAGCTACTCTATGCCTTTCAATTAGAGAATTTAATGCATTTATGTTTAAGGTAATTGATAAGTAATGAAATGATGTGAGTTCTTACCTCTCTGGTTGTTGCTTTGTGATTTGGTGGTTTTCTATAGTAGTATGCTATATGTCTCATATTTCCTTGTTTGTTCATTTGCTTGACAGTGATAGTTTATGCATCACAGTCATAGTTAAGACAATTGCCTCTACTGGTTTTGTCAGACTGACCTCATTTAGGTCAATGATACTTTTGGCCAGAGATTTTGTGGTGCCTCTTTAATACCTGATTACCTAAAATTCTGTTTTTGGTGACCTCCAGGAAATTAAGATGTACCATATCTTGTACTAGGAGACAGGTGTGTTAGAAGCCAGACCCTTTAATATGAAAAGAAGAGGCAATTCAATGTTCTAGATATATTTTCATGGCCAGATCAGTATTTGCTTCTTGTCTTTCTATAAGCTGGGGGGAGAATGTGTGACAAATGCCTATACTCACACTGAGACTTCTTCCTCTGGTCTTGGTGAGAGCGCCTTTGGAAGCAGGCTCATGTCTACCTTTTCATTTTCTGTGATTTAGGAAGACTTGGGAATACAAAGCCTATAGCCTTCCAGAACTAGGTGGTTAAAGAGGCAATCCCTTGGGTGAAAGGATTGAAAGTTGTGGCATTCTATGTGGGCAAACTCCTTTTAGGAAAGATGGCTAGATCTGGAGTTTTCACTGTGGCAAACTAAAGATAAAGGCTCAGAAAATGTTGAGCTCATATTTAGACAGCTCTATTAACTCTCTAATGCAAATTACCCAGGCTGTAAAGTCACCACTGGAAGAACTGCCACCAACCCTTTCTGGGGAGAAGCATGAAGCTGCATTTTAACCCTTTTGCTGCACTGCTCCTGGAGGTGTAGCCCCTAGAAGTGCTCATGTGTGCCATTTAAAACCTCATCGTTCTATGGTCTAGGGAAACTCAGATAAGCAGTCTCCCTACTCCAGAGCTAGGCTATTTAGGCTGCAGTCTCTCATGAGACCTGTAGAAGCAGGTATGTTCAATGTGTGGACAAACTACTTCCAGGAAGAACTTATAGACCTAGAACTATTGCTGGCACAAACCAGTGAGAGGGCTCAGAAGGTTCCAAGCTCCTGCACAGGCTGCCTACCATCTGTCCCTTTAACTGATATAAATTAGAAAATCAATCTGTCAAATTGTCACTAGGAGAATGTACCATAAACCCCCTCCAGGGAAAACAGTTATGCTTTGAGTCCCCTATCTGCAGTGCTCCAGCTATGTATCCCCTATAAATATTTATCTACATAAAGCCACCACCTTGTGTGATCTGAGAACATTTGCTTATGTCCAGTCTTTGACTTTTAATCATAGGGCATTGGCAAAATAGTCCCTTGGGTGGGAACTATAAAAGTTAGGGTGCTTCATGTGTGGAACACCTCTTCCAGAAAGGATTGGTAAGTCTAGAGTTATAGCTGGGGTGAGCACTGGGAAAGAGCTGAGGCAGTGCAGTGGCTCTGTTTAGGTTGCCTGAGGTCTACTATTTGTTGACTCCATTAACTCCCTGATGCAAGCACAATTGCATCAAGAACTCAACCATCAGCAGCAACAACCAACAGAATGCTGCTGGAAGGTCCATTCCAGAGAGAAACAGGAACCTTTGGGTTCTAGCCCCTTCTCTGCCCTTATCCTGAAGGGTCAGACCACTAGGAGTACCTACACATCTGTACAAGACTGCCACTTTCTGTGGTATACAGAATCATGTCCCAGAAAAGACCCAGTAAACTCACCAACTCTTGAAGGAAAGAGCCAAACTATATGGAAACTTAGAGCTTTACATGTATGTTCTAAACTCTTTTCTCAAGGAGAAGCAGGGTCTTGAGGATTCTATCATATGGTGCCGTGCCCAGGGCAGTGTCCATACCCAAATGTTCCTTAGATTTTTTTCTGCTCATTGGACTGGAATATTTTCTCAGTTGCCTAGTGCATAAGAATTTCCTTTTTTCAAGATCTTAATCCAGAAACAAATATTTGGTACTTCTGTAGGTAAAGCAGGCCTACTATTCCACCATGCTGGTGACATCACTCCTTCATTGGCTATTTCTACAGTTATATTTGAGAAGTCTATTCAAATATTTTACTGAGTTGTTATTGACTTGTCTTGGTTACTGAATTTGGGAATTCTTTATTCTGAATGTGAGTTCTTTGTCAGGTTTATGTTGCTTATATATTCTCTCCTAGTTTGTACCATGCCTATTCATTTTCTTAGTTTTGATGAGGATGTTTTTGATTTCGATGTGTTCTATGTTTAGCATTACTGCATTCTATTATCCTTCCCCCTCCCCCCAAAAAAAACCCTTCTGTTAGGTAGATATAGCAAAGGACGTCAGACTTTCCTAGGGATGAAAATGGGTGCCCACCCTGGGTGCTCCCTCAAGTAATTGCCCCACCTAGGAAGGACAAGGGTGCCCAATCTTGGAGCTATTCCACCTTAATTTTGTTCTAAGAAATGGCCATGTGGAGGAAGGAGGAAATGCTGTTAATATGCAAAAGAATGTAGGGAATCCCACAGCCCAAGGCCAGGCAGGACAGGGAACCCAGACACAATAGGATTTGGGAAGTGACCTAGAGTAACCTAAAAATAATTATGTCATTGACTGTCCAAAGTAATTTCATGGTGATGTCTGCACCAGGAGGGGGGCCCAATCTAGGCACTATAAAACAAAAATCCACCATACTCAGAGCCTTTTTGTTATCACAGGGTTGGGGGAAAGGTTTTTTTTTCCCCCCTCACTGTAAGATCAGAAATGTGACCACACCTGAACTCTTTAAGGTAGTTATCTTTGGAATTCAAATGAATCTGAAGGACACTATTTGTTAACATTTGTTCCCCATCCATTCATCTTCCCTAGTGATACTTTACTATTCCTGAACAGAATTCTTCTTTCTCCCCTCCTATATAACACATTTTACCAGAACGACACATAAGCTTCTACACTCTACTGGGGAGCTGAGTTTTCATTCTCAAAGCTCCCATGTAAAATTAAGTTTGTATATATTTGACTCATGTCAGTAATTTCTCCACAAACTTTTGACGACCAGACCTTGATGCCTACAGTATAATTGAGATTGAATGGAATTTATAGGTCCATTTTGGCAGAACTGAGAACTCAGTATGGAATCTATCAACAAACATGGTACACAGTAGACATGTGCATGACTGGATACCTTTTCAACAGCTGTTGCGTATCCGTTTAAATCTTTAAGAACTTCTTTCCTTGGGGCAACACTTCCAGAATGGCAGAGTAGGGGTGTCTGAAAATCCATTTCCCCATAGAAGTAATGAGAACACCAGCAAAATAATTGTCAAAAAATCAACTGACAACCTAGAAATTAAAGCCTGAAACAATTTGAGTGCATGAGAAAAACAGCTTAATCTTGGTGAGAATAGCAAGCATTGTGATGGTAACTCATGCTGTTTGTCTTTTTTTCTCCATTGAGGGTGGTGTTATAAACTAACAACTAATAATGATAGCCATGAAAAATAGCCTAGCATTGGAAATAACAAAACAGAATTGGTGCTTTCCTCAAAGGAGGCCAGTTTCCAGACAATGGTCATTTGACCTATCTGACAATTTCCTGGAAGTCTTCAATCATAGGGTTTGTCTTTATTGGACTTGACTCAGTTTACTTTCTGCTAAAAGTCTTTTCCCTAGGACATTTATCAAAAAATCAGCAGCAATTCTTTATCATGCTGCCCGGGGTAGTGATAACAGGGTAAACAAGAAGCTGATCAACATACTTAGAAAGCTGGGCAATGACATGTTCCAGACGGGTTTGGAAAAATTCCACGTACTCATGAGACTCTAGAAAGCCACACACGTAAGGAGCTGGGTACATGTCCAGAGTCATTTGTATGCTTAGGAGAACCCCAGGAGACCCAGATTTCTTACCTTAGGCTGACCTTGGGGCTCTGCATAAGCAGGGACTCTAAGGCTAAGGTGGAGCTGTGAACAGCTTTGTCAAAGCACAAAACCCCTTGGCAAGGATTAGACTGGATGGTTAAATGTATTTGAGAATAGCCTGTTCAATCATTAGTTGACCAATGGCCAACCACCAAGTTAATCAAGCAAAGATCTCAGTGACTGCACATGTAAAGTGACTTTTTTCATTTAACACAGAAAAACCTGAGGAATCTATCAAACTGCATAACTCAAGACCCAACCTCCAGGGGATAGAGCCCTAAAATGTATTCACCATTAATCACCTCTTCAATAGGACACATACTATCCAGAGAGCTTGTGGGACATACTTTTCTAAATGGAATCACATGTTCCATTACAGGTTTCATAGGCTTTGGAATATGGGCAAAAAGCTGGTATAAAACAGAGGGATAAAAATTACAAGGTGGATTTAGTTGATTTATAATCTGAAGACACTGAGGTGCTTAGAGTTTGGGAAGAGATAAGACAGAACAAAGCTATGATTTTCGCCCTCAACTCACAGCAGTATTATAGGAAGTTAAGGTTTAAAACAATGGCAGAAATTACCAAAGGGGAATGAATAGTTTCCTGGGCTGGGACATATGCTTCTTTTGCTCCTTAAAGATAAATAGAATGTTTGAGTCAGTACTTTAGTAACAATCAACTATCTGGAGTGCATTGGTGTTCAGTATCAGGATCCCTTGTGATCATTTGTGATTTGCCTTTGGAGTATATTATTCATAGTAATCTCATTTCTAAAAAAAGTTGAGTTGGATATGGAATTCCTTTTCACTTTTATTAAGTGATTCTAAGTGTTCTTTCCTAAGTGGTGTGTTATGAGTCATTGCTATTAAATTATCTACTACAAATATTGACTGATCATCAAAAGAATGGTGTTTATACTTAGTTTTTCTGTGTTTTTATTGTGCACCCTAATAGATACACAGAAAAAGCATAGCATGAATGCCTGTTGCAGAAAAAGCATAGCATGAATTTTCCAAGATAGCAGACTAAAATGAGAATTTTTATGTAAAAAGTTGAGGAATGTCTCAGGAGACAATGTGTGGATGGAGTTATAAAGGCCTCAGAGCTAGGCCTGTGGAGAACTCTGGACCTGGGATAGCCTTTCAGAGTCATACTAAATAGAAGTCCTTGTATTTGTGGTAGGTAGGGACCAATCTGCAGGTGGTAGAGGACAAAAGGATGGTTTCAAGGGGCAGAGAAGCATAGGGCCAGGGAAAGGAACTCTAGGAACACAGAACACCAAGCAGCCATGTATGCGACAATCACCTGGTAACATCCCACAGCTCCTGTAAGCTCTCCCCTGGGCCAAGCCAGTAAAAGGAAGCCTTGGAGTTCTTGACATCTTTCTCCACTCATGGAGACTAACCTGTTCTTCTGGAACATACTTTCATTTTATATAGCTTCTCTCTCTTCTCCAATAAAAGCTGAGTAGAATTGCTTCCTGTCTGTGATCAGTCACACCAACCTTGCTCGTTATTTTTACAATGAGCCAAAAATCAGAATGACAGTCTAAGAGGCTGGACCTGACATTTTGTGCTGAAACCCAGGAGGCTCTTTTTCAATGAAGTGACAGTTTACTAACTGTTGCCTTATCACCTTGTCTTTTTGTTTCCTTGCTTCCAAGTCTGGTGAGATGTGGTCAGTGGTACAAATATGGTACAAACCCAGGAGTTCCCTCCATTTTGTCACAACCCCAGGACTCAAAGATAGCATCATGGAAACCCAATCCTTCCACGTGTCAGTTCTCATGGGACTCCCCTCACCTTCAGTCACTGGGCTGCCTGCTCTCTGTGGAGTGGGTTGTCCCCAGACTGAGAAAGTGGTGAAGCAGTTGAGGGGATTCCAAGTGGAAAACTTCCTGACTATAGTAAGGCCCTTATAGGAACACGTGTTCTCCTAACTAAAATTTTGCTTTCCAGAACTATGTCCCCTGACATCCCATTCAGTTTTAGAGAACTGAGGGTAGACCAACCCCCACCATCTGCCACATGGTCACATGGGGTAGATTCAGAGTGAGAGGATACCAGAAAAGGTTGAAATCTAGGAGAACAGGTCTTCTCAAGGAGACCACAAGGATACACCTACAGGGTCCTGTCCATGGTGACTCAGCTGTCGGGAATTTGTAAACTTAACTTCCTGAAACTTAAAAATTTCCAAGTTCTATGAAATCCTATAGTTCTGTATGGGCTGGAATAGCATCTCCCACTTGATTCAAACTGGCCAATGAGAAGGGTACCTGTGGGATGGAACTTTTTGACTGTCAATATAAAGGGAAAGACCAAGGCAGTCAGGGTATGTGGTCATTTGGAATTCTTCTATGCTGTAAGCTCCTGGATGGTGAATAAAATCCTTCCTCTTATAAACGTGGTATTTGGGTGCTCTTTCTCTCCATTGGGCCTTATCTTCCTGTGACAAGAGGAAGGTTCCAATCATAAGGACAGGACATGGTAACCCCACAGTGAAGTACCACCCAGGAAAGGGATGCCTGAATGCATGGGGATGGCACATCAGGGCCAGTGACCCCTGGTTCCAGCAGTAGAATAGAGGTTTTGGGAACACAGCCTAACAAAGCAAGTCCCATCTCAACATGGAAAGGTTTCAGGTCACAGCCTAACTAAGCTCTGAGCCAAACCTGCCAGATACAAACACATGGTCTGATGGGTAGTATACTCTTGATCTGTTTTCTCAGAGACAAGGGGACAGGAAACTTCAACCCCCAACAATTCTCCCTTGGGGTGTTAGACAACTGGAAGGCCCTGCGCTTGACAGCCTCTGCAAAATGAGGCTAGTGTTTTTCTGCAACACAGCCTGGCCCTGATCCTAACACCAACTACCAGAGGATCCTGACCTGCGAACAGGAGTCTTAACCCCAAATACTACCCTATAATTAGATCTCTTTTGTAGAAGGAAAAGAGATGAGAAATCACCTAAGTTCAGGCCTTTATATATATGAGAGATAACTCCCAATATTGTGAGTCTTGTGTAGAGAACTGTCAAATTAGGGGGACAGAAAAAGGCCTGAATACCTCTCTGGCTCCAGACAACCCTCAGATTTCATAAAAGGAATTAACTGAAGGCAAAGGGACTGTGGCTGTAGCCTCTGGCCCCAGGGGCATTTCAAACCATGGTCCACTACTTTACCCCTCTTATCCAAGTCCAAATCTACCTGTTACTGTATATGCTTTTTACAGAAGTGTCAGTGCCCACAGAATAGCCTGTGAACATCCACATTCCATTCTCAATGTGGGGTCTCCAAATACATGGGGAAGAAACTGGGAAGCTTGTTAGCTGACTCACGGAGGTTCATAGAAGAATCTGAACATGTGATGATTAATTTAACCTGGAAGGATGCATGGGGCTTGCTCTCACATTGCTGCTCACTAAACAAAAGAAATAGGATTTGGGCAGCCAGACAGGTTTATGGCAATCACTAAATCAAATTCTCCCATCTGGAAATTAAGCAGTGACCCAGGGTGAAATTACCAATGGGGCCAAAGAGGACATGGCTTTCACAACCATATGATGGTATGCCTCAGAGGAGGTATGAGAGTTATCCAGGTAAAACTAGTTGACTTTTTTAAAGTTTTGGCCAGGGCTGGGTTTGAACACGCCACCCTTGGTATATGGGCCCGGCGCCCTAATCCTTGAGCCACAGGCACCACCCTAACCAGTTGACTTTTCTAAATTGGTAAAGGTAATTCAAGGAAGGGAAGCCCAGTGACATTTAGGGAAATAATCACTAACATTGTCAATATGCTAATATAAACCCTAACACGCCAGAGGCAATAGTAATAAACACTCATTTCACTAACAACTTACTCCGATGCTCTCAGAAACCTTCACAAGTTGGCCTGAGACCCCAGACAGATTTTCACTATCTAGATAACCAGGATATGGAAGTAACATAGAGGGACTGCCAAAATGTCAAATTATTAGGGGTAGTTTTTGTCACTGTGGTTTGCCTAATTACTTCAAGGAAGTCAGAAGTGGTGAGACCTGTTTTCAGTGTGGGAAGCCTAGGTACTTTCAAAAGGAGTGCTGAGTTGAGACTGAAGGGGCCTAGAACCATACTGGGAAGGCCATGGGGCCCAGATGTGAACAAGGCCATTAGGCATGAAACTATCTCTCAACCTCCCAGGGGCCTAGGGGGAGCTCAGACACTGATGGATCATGGATGATCAGGTCCAAAGGGGCTTAAGTTCAACACAAGTTC
Source organism: Loris lydekkerianus (assembly GCA_963574355.1). NCBI lineage: Eukaryota > Metazoa > Chordata > Mammalia > Primates > Lorisidae > Loris > Loris lydekkerianus. Next base: position 29,049 of record CAUYPK010090019.1, read on the forward strand.
CCACCCAGACCATTGAGATCATACTTGAACTCTAGGATATGGGGCAACCTTGGATATGGCTGGTAAGCAAAGTTTTTCCTGATTAAGAGTGATTTCCTTCATCAGAAAAACCTTTGGTGGACCCCTGTTCCTTCATCAGAAAAACAGGTGGATCCCTGTTATCTTCCACCTATACAGCTGTGGGAATTGACAGATATTCTACCAGAAGGTATTATGCTCCTGCTTTATCATGTAGCTGGGAAGGAACATTATTCACTAATTTCTGGTTATCCCTGAGGTACCAATTTATTAGGAAGAGATTTTGGTCAATTTGGGTCTCTCATCATAATATAAGTGCACAACATTATACAGATGGGTACCCCAGAGGGTTTTGAGGGAGAAGAGAATCTACCAACAAGTCTAGAGAATATAAACACTGGCATGTGGGCCAACAGAAAGCCAGGGAAAGCTGTGAGGGTCCCACCAGTAAGAGGACCCTCAAACCAGGAATTCTCTTCCCCCAAAAGAGACAGTATCCATTACCTCAGAACAATGCCAGGGGCATGCCCTAATACAATTGATGAAGGTGGAGATGTTAGAATGCTCATCCCCTTGCAACAATCCCATTCTGGCAGGAAATAAACTGAAGGGGAAATGGAAATTTGTTCAAGACTTAAATGAGGCAGTGGTTTCTTTACACCAGTGGTCCCAAATTCATAAACCAATTATCAAATTCACCTGGGATTGGCCTATTTTTTCCTATCTTAGGTTTAAAGGATGTGTTCTCAATTCCTTTATTGCCAGTCAATTCCTGTTCACTTTTGAATGTGAGGATCCTGGTACAGGAAGAGCTAATGTGGACCATTAAGAAATTGCTCATAGAATAGTAGAACCTTAAAAATAATGATATAGCATGTTGATGACATACTTGTAGCCCTTCTTAAGACAATTATAAGCACCAGACCAATTCTGGAGTCCCCAGGGAAGGAAAGCTTTAAGGTTTCTAGGGGGCAAAAGCTCAATTGTTTGTCCCACAGATAACAAATCCCAAGTAGGTTGCAAGTCCAGGAAAACAAACTGTCTACAAATATTGTAGAGAGCAGACCGAGGCGACAGGGCCACCTTGGCTGGGGAGACGTTCAGGGAACGACATCCAATTGCTTTCCTCCTGCTGAGTCAACATGTTTTCCTTCATAGATGTTTTGCCAGAAGTCATGTATCTCTTTTACCTAATCTTTAGAAACAATGCAGAAAACCATGCGACCTTTTATTATCTTTAATATGTTAAAGATATCCAGTAGAAACCATCAAGAGAATGAATTGTTCTTGATAGTTATTCACATTTTCCAATTATATTGCAAGACCAAAAATATGTTCTTTGTCTATGCTACTTCCTCGTAAACAACCCTGCTGAGATACTACAAAGCTGATTTGGTATTCTGGCACTGGCTACAACCTTAGTTGTTCCAGCCCTCCCAATCTCATCTTGTCTCTTGTCTCTCATTCCCCACCATTCCCACTCAGGTTCATTACTCTTCCTTGTGCTTGTCTTAAAAGGTGGCACCCAGAACAGGAACATAGGCACAGGAAAGTGAAAGCAGGTGAGGGAATTCCCCACAGAATGAAAAAGTGAAACTGTAGTTGATAAGTGTTTTTCAGGAATAATCATTGTCAGGGGTTAAAAATATTGATGCAGTCAGGATTAAAGGAGAGAGAACCTTTTACTTAAAATGCTTAAACGTTAAAAACCAGGGGCTCTTGTATTCATATCAGTTAGAGCGCTTTCTCCAATTTGTTCAGGAAGTTTATCCTTGGTTTCCTGATGAAGGCACTGTTTCCCAAGTATTGTCATTAAAAGTAGGGGAGAAACTGAATTATTATACAGCCCATGAGCCCTCTAAAGTTGCTATTGATACCTTTACTCTGGGGACTAATTAGAGATTGTTTAGATCCCAGTCATGAATAGGGATACCCCCTCTTCAATCTGTACAGAGTTTATCCCCTTCTGCTCTGGCAGAAGAATCCCTTCCCCGGAATTCCAATAAGAGTTACAAGATGAGGAACGTGAGTATGAAAAAAGAACATTCCTCTTCTACCTCAGATGAGGACATAGACCCTCCTGGGCTGGTAGCTATGGCTGCATTTCAGGTTTCTAATCTGCCTAAATCTGCTCTGTCCTGCCCTTCTTTATGTCCTCCTCCTCCTAATTCTCCCCCACTGCATTTCATAGCCCCAAATCAGATTTCTAAATCCCCTTTGCAGAAAAGTATTGGGCAAACCTGTGCTCAGGGAGAATTTGATAGATTTTCTTGTTTCCTGGTAATACAAACTAATGATGCCCAGGGGGCAATTGAGTAAGAGGATCAGCCATTTTCTTTTAAAACCCTTAAGGAATTAAAACAAGCTTGTGCCCAATATGGTCCAACAGCCCCCTTTTACCCTTGCTTTAGTAGACACTTGCTCTGATAACACTTTGCCACCTCATGATTGGAAATCGGTAGCCAAAGCCTATCTTACATGTGGTGATTATTTGTTATGGAAAACAGAATGGGCAGAGAATGCTGCAGAGCAGGTGGAACATAACATACAACATAATATTCCTTTCACCAGGGACGTTCTCTTGGGTGAAGATGCCCAGGCCTCCATGGCTGCTCATTTAAATTACCTTCCTGGGGCATCCCAACAAGTCAACCAATTGGCAACACAATCCTTGAGAAAATTTCTCACTTCAGGTATCAAGACAGAGGAACTCAGTTAAATCCGTCAGGGCCCAGCTGAGCCTTACCAGGATTTTGTCTCATGACTTTTCCAGGCAGTCAGCTGTATTGTTGATGGTGAGACTGGCATGTTTCTTATGCAGTTAATGAAAATGCCATTACAGCTTGCCAGACTGCTATCCACACATGTAGAAAAAAAAGGGCTCCATTTCAGATTCCATTAGACTTTGTGCTGACATAGGGCCATCCTACATTCAAGGTCTAACTATGGCCACATTTTGAGAGATGCAGGTTCAACACCTATCCCTCTAAACATCACCATTTTAAGCCAGCCATTGGCTGCTTCTGTTGTGGACAATCTGCTCATTTTAAGAATTGTCCAGTAATAGCTCCTGCTACTACTAACAATCTCTGGTTAACTCTTACCCTGCCTCTACTTAAGCCCCTCTGGACTTATGTCCTTGATACCATCAAGGCAAACATTGGGCTAATGACTGTAAATCTAAATATGGTACACATAGAAATCCTATTTTGGGAAATGGGTCAAAGGGCTAGCCTGGCCCTGTCAAACAGTAGGGGCAAAATCTATTTACCTCAAATTTCCATCTTTATTTCCATCACTTCCAGCTCAGAAGGTCCCTGTAATGTTTCCCAACTGTTCAGAACCGCCAAAGATAGTGCAGGATTGGAGCTCAGTCCCTCCACCAGATATGTATTAACTTCAGAAAAGGGCCCTTGAGCTATCCCAATAGGCGTCTAGGGCCCCTTACCTACAAAGACAGCAGGACTTCTTTTAGGACACAGGAGTTTAATGATGGAAGGTCTTTTTGTTTTGCTGAGAGTAATTTACTCTGATTATGCAGGAGAAATAAATGTTATGGCTCATACTACTCAAAATGTTGTCACTATTTCTCCTGATATGAAAATAGCCCCCTTTCACTTCTCCGTCTTCATCCTACCAGTTCTGTTTTGTCATCTCACCCTAGAAGTGCTACAGGTTTTGGATCCTCTGAACATGCTTATTGGTCGTGACTGGCCAGAGATGCTGTTGACTATTCAAGGAAAAAAATTTCTAGATCTTTTAGACAAGATAGCTGATCTGTCATTCTTCAACAACATGGATCCCATCCATGGCCCACTCAGGAAGCCACGACTGACTTGCTACGAAGCATTGGCCAAACTCCATCTCCTTCTCTAAAGCTCTGCTTTCCTTGCCTGGAAAGACAATGAAGGTCATTCCAGAATTTTTCAGCCATGTTTTACCAGTATTCCTGGTTAATCTTTGGGGGAAGATATGTACTGTCTAGTATGGGGGTGCTTTTATTCAGCCCTAATGAGATTCTTATGAAACAAATGGGGAAATCAAGATTTTCTCCCTTAAGATTGAGAAAAGAACAAGGAATCACTACTCCTGTTAAGCCCAATTGTCAGTCGTGTACTGGTTTAGGGTCTTATTTTTTCTTGGGGGCCATGGTATCTCCTGCCACCCCTATTCAAATTCCTGATCCTATCATCTGGTTATCTAGCAGCTCAGTCTGGGTGGACTAGTGACCCCTAACTCAGGGGAAGTTGCCAGCTGCAACAGACTTAGTTACTCATATCAGTGGACAGTCCTTCCACAAGGGATGGTCAATAGCCCAAGTTTATGCCAAAACTTTGTTGCTGCCATAATATTGCCAATTCATGCTCAATTTCATATTGCATATACACATGATATTCTCCTTGCTCACCCTAATTCTTCTACATTAACAGTTATCCTTTCTCATTGACAGGATTCATTAACTGCTTTTGGGTTACACATAGCCCCAGAAAGAACAAAGTATTCCTTTTATTTAGGTCAACTCATTGAGGATAGACAAATTCATCCATACACTCTAAATTCATACTGATAAATCATTTCAAGTAGTAAGTTTAACAATTACTAAGAGATATTAATTGGCTTGGCCCTTCATGGAAGCTTACTACTGGAGACTTAAGACCGCTTTGATATTCTTAAAGGACTTGCTCACCCTTCTTCATCTTGTTCTTTAATTCCTGCAGCAGTTGGGGCCCTCACTGAAGTAGAGAAAGCCTTATAGCGAGCACAACTTAGCTGTGGTAATCCCAATTTTTCAGTCTATTTACTAATTTTCTCTACTTTTCATACTCCTACTGCTTTCTTGTGATAATCTCCTGCCCTTGAGAGTGGATACATTTGGGAACACCATCAAAATGATTTTTAACTCCCTATTATGAGATGGTTGGTGCTTTAATTCTTAAAGGTCAATAACTTTGGCAACTCCTAGGATATGACTCTGAATTGATCATAGTCCCTTCTACCAACCAACAACAGTGGCTGTGGGAAGTGTGATGTTCAGGGCAAACTGATTTTGCTAATTTTATTACCCAGGTGAATTATCACTACCTACCAGATAGGATTGTTCAGTTTGCTTCTGTTATTTCTTTTTCCTTTTACTATTATTTCTGACCCAATCCCTCATGATCCTGTTTTCATGGATTGTTCTACATCAGGGATTTCAAGTATGGTTATTGAGAAAAGTTTTCACTGAAGAAAATTTTCCCTCAGCTCAACGAGTGGAACTACATGCTGTAATGGCTTTTACTCACTTCTCTGAAATTTCCTTCAACCTTTACACTGACAGTAAATATTTAGTAGGTATTTTGGCCTCTATTGAAACAGCGCTGATTGGTTAAAGATTCATTGATATGTCCAATTTCATCATTTATAGAAATATCTGTGTACACCCAGGACAATGTTTTGTTGGACACCTTCGAGCTTGTTCTTTTCATTCCAGGTCCTTTGGCTCAGGGATAAACATACTCATCTTTTCCCAGTAACTTTTTTTTTGGGGGCCAGGGCTGGGTTTGAACCCACCACTTCTGATATATGAGGCTGGCGCCCTACTCCTTTGAGCCACAGGCACCGCCCCCCAGTAATTTCTTAATCCCCCACTGAATTATCTCATGCTGTTCATCAAAATGCTGCTGCCCTTCATTGTCAATTTAATCTTATGAGGCAGCTCACCAAGTAGTGAAGAATTGCCCTTCTTGTTTGCAACATGTCCCTGTCCCTCATTTTGGTGTAAATCCACGTGGCCCACTGCCTGATCAACTTTGGCACATGGATCTTACTCATGTCCTGTCATTTGGGAAATTTTTTGTTCATGTTACAGTTAACACTCTGGTTTCATTTTTGCCTGCTGCACATTCTGGTGAGGCTGCTAGGTATGCTTTTTCTCACTGTTCACAGCTTTCACTGTTTTAGGAGTTCCATGACTCATTAAGACAGATAATAGTTCTGATTATACTAGCAAAACTTTCTGTTCCTTTGGTTCCACTTCTCCTATTGCCCTTAAAAACAAGTATACATTACAACCCTCAAGGCCAAGGTATTATTGAAGGTGCTCATCGCACTCTTGAACTTCAATTACAAAAGTGAAAAAAGGGGGAGCTAGATCCTGGGATTCCACATAACCTTCTCTCCCATGCTCTTTTCACTTTAAAGTTTTCAAAGGTTGATTCTTCCAGTCACACAGCAGCAGGTGTTTTTGGAACTTCATCCTCTAAACACCCCAAGATCCTGTGGAAGTGCCCCTTCAGTCCTGGCAAGGGCCTGATCCCATGTTAATATGTGGAAGAGGACATGCTTGTGTTTTTCCTAGAATAGCTGACAGCCTTTGTTGGATTCCTGAATGGTTAATCAGACAGGGACCCAGAATAAGTTCTCATCTTGCTGTTGAAGTAACTGAAACTAACTCCCAAAATGATCTACCAAGCTCAAACATTTTGGATGGTGAAACTCTGACATGGGGCCAACTAAAGAAGCTGACTCATGAGGGCATTGACATTGTGCAATGTTGTGGAGGGTCAGTCACCCAACATGTTTTTTCCACCAATGATGGCTATTGTTTCTTGCCATATAATGTAACAGCTGATGCATGCTGGGCCTGTTGTCCAGATCCACCCCTTCTATGCCCAGTCCAGTGGAGCAATCCACTATTAGAAAAATGAAGATTTTTTTCTAATAGTTCTATCTTATTGGGAGGTTCTACTAGTGACTGACACCCCAACAGACCATTTTCAATTATACTGGAAATGAACAGGGTCTATCCTGTTCATTTTGATGAACAGTATGAAGCCCATCAATTTCAGCTTATTCCTTAGGTTTAAATGTATAACATTTCATAGAGTTGAAAATTGCTTTTGGACTACACTTCCCCCCACCAACCTACTCAGTCTTGCTCAATTTCAAAAAATTGTTAAATGGGGATTGACAGATTATGAGGTGACTTCACCTTCTCTACCCACTAGAGTACCTCCTTGCCCGGTCCCTTCTGTCTACCATAAATTAGCTCCTTGGATAAAATGTTGTTACTCCAGTTTGTATCCCTATCAAAGGAGTTGATGAGAAACTATGGAACTGGTCTAGAAGACTACCTGCCTCTTGTAACATTAATGATCATGTCGCTGCTGGAGGATGGATCCCAAACATTTTAACAGAAACAGGAGATGCACAAAAAGATCTCTGGCATCTTCCTGCAACTTTACAGCCAGTAGAAGTTTTAAAATCCACAACTGATGCAAAAAGACTCCTGAACTTTGCATTATGTTATGGCTTGTGTACCAACTCCCAGACTCTTACTAGTTGGTAACATTTCTATAACCAAAATTGAACATGGTTTCTCTTAATTATAATTTGTCCAATTGTATTAATGTTAATCCATTTGATGCTTTGCTGTAATTGAACAGCCATCTTTTATTATGTTACTTGTGAATTTAAGTCAGCCATGGTATGATGAATCAGGTATGCAGCCTTTAATTGAAATTTACACCATATTGCCACCCAAAAGAGTCATAGATATGATCACAGCAGGCATTACAGCATTTGTTGCCATAGTAGTCAGTGCTGTTGCTTCAGCTATGTCTCAGTCCATTAAAAAATCCCATTTTGTAAATACGTTAGTTCAAAATACTTGGTTAGCATTATCTTTAAGAAATAGATTAGAAGCTCGACTCAATGCTTTAGAACAAGTAGTAACTTTAATAGATGAAGTTCAGTTTAAAAGCACCATCCTTTACGTTGCCATGCTCAATTTCAATGGATTTGCATCCCTCCTAAACTTTATGAATCTCAATGGAATTGGGATACAGTAAAAAGTAATTTACAAGGAATATGTTCCCATAGTGATAGTAGCCTTGACATAGCGAAATTTCAAGAAATTCCAACTATGCATGAAGCTCATTTAGATATCCTATTAGATGACCAGCTCCATGGTCCTGCTCAGCTTGCCAAAGATATTTGACAAAATGCAGTCCTTTAGTCCCTTAGAAAAAAATTGAACATTTGATAATATCAATTATGTTAGGAGCTTTAATGTTTTTATTTTGTATCCTTCAAGTCTTCTGCAGAATTAGAGGCAAACAATTTTTCCAATTAGTTTCAGTTCATGAAAGGATGTCTTTAAGAAATAAAAAGGGAGGAGATGTGGAGAGTGGGTTGTGAGGTGGCAGAACCTCCATGGCCTGGGAGATGTTCAGGCAACAATATCCAAATGCTTTCCGCCTTCAGGGTCAACAATGTTTTTCTTCCTCTTAAAACATGTTTTCCTCCTCAGATGTTTTGTCAGAAGTCACATCTCTTTACCTAATCTTTAGAAAAGATGCAGAAAACTATACAACGCTTCTCTCTTATCTTTAACATGTGTTAACGATGATATCCAGTAGAAGCCATCAAGAGAAGTGTGTGTTCTTGATAAAGTTACATTTTCCATTCATATTGCAAGACCAAAAATATGTTCTTTGTCTATGCTACTTCCTCATAACCAACCCTGCTGCGATACTATAAAGCTGATTTTGTATTCTGGCACTGGCTGCAGCCTTAGCTGTTCCAGCCCTCCTGGTCCCATCTTGTCTCTTGTCTTTCATTCCCCACCATTCCCACTCAGGTTCGTTCTCTTTCCTTGCATTGGTTCTCAAAAGGTGGCACCCAGAACAGGGACATGGGCACAGGAAAGTGAAACTAAGCAGGTGAAGGAATTCCCCGCAAAATGAAAAAGTAAAACTGCAGTTGATAAGTATTTTTCTAAGATAATCATTGTCAGGAGTTACAAATAATGACAGAGTCAGGCTCAAAGAAGAGAGAACTTCTTACTCAAATGCTTATATGCATGTTAAAAACCAGGGGCTCTTGTATTCATATCAATTAGAATGCTGTCTCCAATTGGTTCAGGAAGTTTATTCCTGGTTTCCTGATGAAGGCACTGTTAATGCTGGTGCTTGGGGAAAGTAGGGGAGAAACGGTTATTATGCAGCCCCCATGGGCCCTCTAAAATTCCTATTGATCTCTACTCTCTGGAGACTGATTAGAGATTGTTTAGATCCCAGTCATGAACAGGGACATCCCCTCTCAAATCTGTATAGGGTCTATCCTCTTCTGCTCTGGCAGAAGAACTTCTTCCCCTGAATTCCAAAGAGAGTTACAAGATAAGGAATGTGAGTATGAAAATGAATGTTCCTCTTCTACCTCAGATGAAGACACAGACCCTCCCAGGATGGTAGCTATGGCTGCCCTTCAGGTTTCTAATCTGCCTATACCTGCTCTGTCCTCCCCCTCTTCATGTCGTCGTCCTCCTGATTCTCCCCCACCACCTTTCAAAGCCCTAAATCAGACTAAATCCCCTTTGCAGAAAAGTATTGAGCAAGCCTGTGCTCAGGAAAAATTTCTTGATGGATTTTCTTATTTCCTGGTTATAGAAACTATCGATGCCCAGGGCAATAGAGTAAGAGGATCAGCCATTTTCTTTTAAAACTCTTAAGGAATTAAAACAAGCTTGTGCCCAATATGGTCCAATAGTCCCCCTTTATCCTAGCTTTAGTAGACACTTTCTTTGGCCTTACCACCTAATGATTGGTATCTGTAGACAAAGCCTGTCTCACACGTGGTGATTATTTGTTCTGGAAGTCAGATGGGCAGAGAAAGCCACAGAGCAAGTGGAACGTAACAGACAACATAATATTCCTTTCACTGTGGATGTTCTTTTGGGTGAAGGTGCCCAGGGCTGCTCATTAATTAAATGAATTAATTAAATTTAAATTAAATTAAATTACCCTCCTGAAGCATCCCAACAAGTCAACCAATTGGCAACACAACCATTGAGAAAATTGCCCACTTCAGGTGTTAAGACAGAAGGGGAAAAGTCTATTTATTCCAAACAAATTCTACCACTTCCAGCTCATAAGGTCCCTGTAATGTTTCCCAACATTAGCCACCAAAGGCAGCGCAGGACTGGACCTCAGTCCTACCATCAGATATGCATTAACTCCAGAAAAGGGCCTTCCTGCCATCCCAAAAGGTGTTTATGGCCCCTTACCTACAAAGACAGTGGGGCTTCTTTTAGGACACAGTTCAAGTATGGAAGGTCCTTTTGTTTTGTCAGGAGTAATTGATTAATTATACAGGAGAAATAAATGTTATAGCTCATACTACTCAAAATGTTATCACTGTTTCTCCTGATATGAAAATAGCCCAACTTTCACTTCTCCCTCTTCATCCTGCTTGTTCTGTTTTGTCATCTCACCCTACACGTGCTATGGGTTTTGGATCCTTTGAACATGCTTTATTTGGTTCAGCAAATTGGTCGTGACTGGCCAGTGATGCATTGACTATTCAAAGAAAGAAATTTCTAGGTCTTTTAGACATGGGAGTTGATGTGTCTGTCATTGCTCAGCAACACTGGCCCCCGACCATGGCCCACTCAGAAAGCCATGACTGACTTGCTAGGAGGCATTGGCCAAACTTCCTTCCCCAAAGCTCTGCTTTCCTTACCTGGAAAGACGATGAAATTCATTCCAGAATTTACCAGGATTCCCAGTTAATCTTTGGGGAAGAGATGTACTATCTACAATATGGGCTACTTTTATTCAGCCCTAATGAGATTGATACTAAAAAATGGGGAATCAAGATTTCCTCCCTTCTTTAGGATTGGCAAAAGAACAAGGAATTACTACTTCTGTTGAGCTCAGTTATTGTCAGTTGTGTACTGGTTTGGGGTATTCTTTTTCCTGGGGGCCACAGTATCTCCTGCCATTCCTATTTAAGCTGCTTATCCTATCACCTGGTTATCTAGCAGCCCAGTCTGGGTGGACCAGTAGCCCCTAACTCAGGAGAAGTTGCCAGCTTCAACAGACTTAGTTACTAATAATAGCAGACAGTCCTTCCACAAGGGATGGTCAATAGCCCAACTTTATGCCAAAAGTTTGCTGCTGGCACAATATTGCCAATTCGTGCCAAATTTTTTACCTCTTATATTATCCAATATATACATGCTATTCTCCTTGCTCACCTTGATTCTTCTACATTAACAGTTATCCTTTCTCATTGATAGGATTCACCAACTGCTTTGGGTTACATATAGCCCCAGGGGGGGAAAAATGCAAAGTGTTCCTTTCTCTTATTTAGGTCAACTCATTGAGGATAGACAAATTCATCCACACAAACTCAAAATTCACACTGATAAACTCACTACTTTAAATGATTTAACAATATTAATTGGCTTGGCCCTTCATGGAAGCTTACTACTGGAGACTTAAGATCTCTTTGATATTCTTAAAGGACCTGCTCACCCTTCATCTTGTTCTTTAAACCCTAAAGCAGTTGGAGCCCTCACTTAAGTAGAGAAAGCCTTACAGCGAGTGCAACTTAGCTGTGGTAATCCCCATTTTCCAGTCTATTTACTAATTTTCCCTACTTTTCATACTCCCACTGCTTCTTATAGCAATCTTCCTGCCTTTAGAGTGGATACACTTGGGAACACCAACGACATGAGCTATAACTCCTATTATGAAATGGTTGGTGCTTTGATTCTTAAAGGTCACTGACTATGAAATTCCTAGGACATGACCCTGCGTTTATCATTGTCCCTTATTCTACTGCCCAGAAGTGCCTCTGGGAAGTGTCCTTTGTGGCAAATTGCCTTTGCCTGTTTCACTGGTCAGGTGGACTGTCAGCACCCACCATATAGTATTGTTCAGTTCGCTTCTATCACTTCTCTTTCCTTGACTATTGTCTCCCATCCAATACCTCATGTTCCTACTGTTTTCCTGGATGGTTCTATATCAGGTATTCCAAATATGGTTATTGTAAGTTTTCACTGAAAAAACTTATTCCTCAGTTCAACAAATAGAACTACATGCTGTTATGGCTTTTACTCATTTCTCTGACTTCAACTTTTACACTGACAGTAAAAATTTAGTAGGTGTTTGGCCACTATTGAAACAGGTTTCCTTGGACATACCACTGATGAATCTTTAACCAATTTCTTCATTGACAGAGAAATATCTATGTACACCCAGGATGTTTTGTTGGACACCTTCAAGCTCATTCTGCTCTTCTAGAGTCATTGGCTCAGGGCAATACTTTGGCTGATGAACATACTCATCTTTTCCCAGTAACTTCTCAACCCCCCACTGAATTATCTATGCTGTTCATCAAAATGCTGCTGCCCTCCATTGTCCATTTCATCTTACTCATGAGGAAGCTCACCAACTAGTAAAGAGATGACCTTCTTGCCCTTAACATATCCCCGTCTCTCATTTTGGTGTAAATCCACATGGCCTATTGCCTGGTCAATGTTGTACTCATGTCCTGTCATTCGGAAAATTCTCTTTTGTTCATGTTACAGTTGACACTTAGTCTGGTTTCATTTTCACCTGCTGCATGTTCTGGTGAGGCTGATAGGTATGTTATTGCTCACTGTTTAGCAACTTTTGCTGTTTTAGGAGTTCCATGACTCATTAAGACAGATAATGGTCCTGCTTATAGTAAAACTTTTTTGTTCCACTTTTTCTATTGCCCTTAAAAATAAGTATACCTTACAGTCCTCAAAGCCAAGGCAGTGTTGAAGGTGCTCATGCACTCTTAAACTACAATTACAAAAGTTAAAAAGGGGAGCTAGATCCTGGGACTCCATAATTTTCTCTCACGTTCTTTTCAATTTTTTAAAATGTTGATACTTTAGGTCACACAGAGGCAGAGTTTTTGGAATACTCCATCCTCTAAACACCCTGAGGTCCTATGGAAGGACCCTTCACTGGTACCTGGCAAGGACCAGATCCTGTGTTAATATGGGGAAGAGGACACGTTTGTGTTTTTCCTAGAACAGCTGACAGCTGTGGTTGGCTTCCTGAATGGTTAATCAGACAGAGACCCAGAACAAGTTCTTGTCTTGAAGAAACTGAAACTGACTCCCAAAATGGACTACCGCCATCCTAAGACATCTTGGCTGGTGAAACCACTGACATAGGACAACTAAAAAAGCTGACTTATGGGGGCATGGACATTGTGCAATGTAATGGAGGGCCAGTCACCCAAGATGTTTTCCATCAATGATGGCTATTGTTTGTCATATAAGTAATGTAACAGCTGATGCATACTGGGCCTATTTTCCAGATTCACCCTTTCTGTGTCCATTCCAGTGGAGCAATCCTGGTATAAAGATTTTTTTCTAATAATTCTACCTTATTAGGAGGTTTTACTAGTGACTATCTGACACCCTAATGGGTCATTTTCAATTCTACTGGAAGAGCAGCTACTGTGCCCGTCTGTTTCAGCTTATTCCCTAGGTTTGAATGTATAACACTTTGTAGTGTTGAACATTGCTTTTGGACTATCCCTTTCCCACCTGAACCTACTCAGTTTTGCTCAATTTCAAAAAATTGTTAAATGGTGATTGACAGATTATGAGGTGACTTCACCTTCTTTACCCACTGGAATATCTCCTTGCACTGTCTCTTCTGTCCATCATAAATTAGCTCCTTAGCTAGAATGTTATAACTCTCCAGTTTATATCCCTATCAAAGGAGTTGATGAGAAACTATGGGACTGGGCTAGAAGACTACCTGGCTCTCATAACAATCATTGTGTCACTGCTGGAGGATGGATTCCAAACATTTTAACAGAAATAGAAGACATACAAAAAGATCTCTGGCATCTTGCTGCAACTTCACAGCCAGTGGAAGTTTTAAAACCCACAACTAACCAGATACAAAAATGGCTCCCGGACTTTGTTATGGCTGGTGCTCCACCTCCCAGACTTTTATTAGTTGGTAACATTTCTATAACCAAAAAACATGGGTTCTCTTTAAATTATTTGATTATAATTTGCCTAATTGTGTTAATCATATTAATCCATTTGATGCTATTCCTGTAATTGAACAACTATCTTTTATGTTATCTGTGAACTTAGCGATGGCACGATGAATCAGGTATGTAGCCTTTAATTGAAATTTACATATCACCATCCAAAAGAAAAGAGTCGTAGGTATGAACATAGCAGGCTTTACAGCATTAGTTGCCATTGTAACCAGTGCTGTTGCTTCAGCTATGACTCAATCTATTCAAACAGCCCATTTTGTAAATACATTCGTTCAAAATTCTTCATTAGCATTGTCTTCAAGAAATAGATTAGAAGCTCAAGTCAATGCTTTGGAACAAGTAGTAACTTTAATAGATGAAGTTCAGTTTAAAAGCAGCATCCTTTATGTTGCCATGCTCAATTTCAATGGATTTGTGTCCTTCCTAAACCTTATAATGAATCTCAATGGAATTGGGACAAAGTAAAAAATTGTTTACAAGGAATATGTTTCATAGTGATAGTAGCCTTGATATAGCAAAACTTCAAAAAATTCCAACTATGCATAATGCTTATTTAGATGTCTATGGCCCTGCTCAGCTTGCCAAAGACATTTGATGAAATACAGTCCTTTAAATGGCTTAGAAAAAAATTGAACATTCGATAATAGCATCAATTATGTTAGGAGCTTTAATGTTTTTATTTTGTATCCTCTCAGTCTTCTGCAGAATTGGAGCCAAGCAATTCTTTCAATTAAAGACATCTTTTCATGAATTGAAACTAAGAAATGAGATATGAAGAGCAGGCCGTGAGGTGGCAGGGATCCCATGGGCCTGGGAGATATTCAGGCAACAGACCTCCAAATGCTTTCCTCCTGCAGGGTCAACATGTTTTTCCTCTTCTCAAAACATGTTTTTCTGCTTCATACGTTTTGCCAGAAGTCATAGCTCTTTCTGTACCTAATCTTTAGAAACTATGCAGAAAACTATGCAACTCTTCCCTTATTTAACATATGTTAACAATGTTATCCAGTAGAAACCATCAAGGAAAGTATGTATTCTTGATAAAGTTACGTTTTCCAATCATATTGTAAGACCAAAAGTATGTTCTTTGGTTATGCTACTTCCTTGTCAACAACCCTGATGAAATACTATAAAATAAAGCTGATTTTTTTGGGTGGCACCTGTGGCTCAGTGGCTAGGGTGCCAGCCCCATAAACTCAGGATGGTGGGTTCAAACCCAGCCCCAGCCAAACTGCAACAAAAAGTAGCTAGGCATTGTGGCAGGTATGTGTAGTCCCAGCTACTTGGGAGATTGAGGCAAGAGAATCACCTAAGCCCATGAGTTGGAGGTTGCTGTGAGCTGTGATGCCACAGTACTCTACTGGGGCAATAAAGTGAGACTGTCTCTAAAACAAATAGTAAAGCTGATTTTGTATTTTAGCATTGGCTGCAGCCTTAGCTGTTCCAGCCCTTCCCAGCCCATCTTGTCTCTCTCATTCCCCTTCCTCGGGGTGGTGCAGAACAATATACTACACAATTAATTAATCCCAACTACAAAAGAAAACAGTTAAGAGAATTTATGGCAATGGCTGGAAATTGTAGAATTTAGATGCCCTGGTTTGGAGAAATAGAAAAACCCTTAACAGGAAACCTTAAAGGGGGATTATAGTAAAGTCCTGATGTGGGGGGAAAAACATAAGAAAGCCTTATGAGACCTAAGAGAAGTCTTAACTCCTGTGCCAGCCTTGAGAGTACCAAGCAGACAAAACCTTTGTATTATAGGTTGATAAAGTGGCCATGGGAGCCTTGGTACACGAGTTGAGGGAAATTGTGACCAGCAGGATGTTTTTCTAAAAACTTAATCTCAAGCCTCTGGCAGCAGATATGAGATATTGGTTGCTGCAGCTCTCCTGGTAAAAACGGCTCAAAAATTGGTCTTTTTCAGAACTCTTAAGGTTTGCGCACCTCATAATCTGGTCCTTCTTTTAACCAAACATGGACAGAGTTGGTGCTCCAATCATCAGGCCATGATACCAGTTCTTACTAGAACATCCAGTGTAATGTCTGGGAACTTGTGAGCCTTAAATCTGGCTACACGCCTTCCAGCAGAACCAGGAAAACAGTGACCTTTTGATCATAACTGGAGAACAGGGTCATCAGGAAGAACAGACCTAAAGAACACCCTCTATTTGACCCAGAGCACATTTGGTTTGCTGATATGGTAGAATAGTAATGAACTAGCATCTTAGAGCTAGTGTGGGGTGGTCTCCCATACTCTTGTTCTTAAGAGAAGCCCCTTACCACCAAGTACTTCAGCTCAAAAGGCTGAGCTAATAAGCCTATGATAGGCAGAACTGGCCCAAGATAAAATACAAATATACACTGACAGTAAATATGCACCGACAATTCTCCACACGTGTCCAAGTTTGGAAAAGGGGCTATTCTTTGCTGGACATTCTCTTAACATGAAGAAATTTAGACTTTTATTAGTGCATCTGCCAATGGAAATCTGTCTTGTAGAGGACACCAAAAGGGGATATAGCACATGAAAAGAACAAGCTGGTCAAGAAGGCGACAAGGGGAGTTTCTATCCACAGCACTACCAGTTTTTACTTGTACACTCAGAAGCACAAGACAGACTGGTCTAGTCCAAAGAGGACTGGGCCAAGGGAAAGATTCACCTTAATTCCTGTGCAATGGTGGGAGGAAAGGGGACAAAGGTCTATTCCATTATTTCTCAGAAGGTGGTCTCTAGCTTCCATTAAGCCTTCCATGTAGGAGCAAGTCTTTAAGATACTTTTGGAAAAAAATGGTAACAATTAGAAAAATGTAGGTGGCTCCTGTGTCTCAGTGAGTAGGGTGCCGGCCCCATATACTGAGGGTGGCAGGTTCGAACCTGGTCCCAGCCAAACTGCAACAACAAAAAAAATAGCCAGGTGTTGTGGCAGGTGCCTGTAGTCCCAGGTAGTTGGGAGGCTGAGGCAAGAGAATCGCCTAAGCCCAAGAGCTGGAGGTTGCTATGAGCTGTGACACCACAGCACTCTACCAAGGGTGACAAAGTGAGTCTCTTAAAAAATGAGAAAAATTGGCCAAATAAGTTACTGCTTTGTGCTATGTATACGAAAAATACAGATAATGCAAAATAATCCATAAATGAGTGCTCATCTACCTTGGTCTTGAGAGCCAATACAGTGGCAAAGTTGATCCCTGGGGGTAAGGGTAGCAATTGTATTTTACTCTGATGAATCTGTGTAGAGTTTATAAATATCTTTTGCTATTAAACACCTTCTCAGGATGGGTTGAGATGTATTCAACCCATACAAAAAGGGCCATAGAGGTATGTAAAATGTTATCATACCTTGCTTTGATCTTCACCTGAGCCTTTAGAATAATGAATCAGCCTTTATATCCAAAATAAGGCAGTTGTGAGTGCCTGTGTTAGGAGTAAATGATCATTTACACACTTCCTAGTGGCCTCAGGTGTCTTATATATATATATATATATATATATAAAAAAATCAAACTCTGAAAGGATCCTAGCTGAGCTGTGTCAGGAGACTAAGCTTGGGTTCAGAATCTTCCCATTCCTTTATGTGGATCCATGTCTGAGGGACACAGTCCTTTTGAAGTCTTACATGGCTGACCATACCAAGTACAATTTATTAGGAAGTGTGTTGAGGCTAGTTATCTTCTAGAACACATCTAGATCTGGGCAAAGTACAACAGGCATCGAACTATGGGCAACAAGTCCTGCCTGGTCTTGTAGTACCCAGCAAAAGGATCCCTAAAGGCCCCTAACTGTCTCAGCCTAAGTCCCTGCACAACCACCCCCACCCCCTCCTGGTTAATTCCTCAAACAGGTTTCAGAGTAGAACAAGGAAGTTCCCTAAGTTTCAAAAAGACTCGCCACAGGTAAAACAATGGCAGAACTTACCCCAACCCCCTAGCAATGGCTAAACAATGGTGGAAAGCTTACTCAAGCAAGATTTCCCAAGCCAAGTTTGTCCCCATGCCAGCTGCCATGATGTAACCCCCTGAATTGCTGTAACCCTGCCCTAGTGCCAACCGCCACACTGTAGCCCTCCTGGCCAACTCTGTAACCCCACCCCTGAGCTAATCAACCAGCATGTTCTGCTTTCGTGCTCGCCAGCTTGCCTGCCAACACAGCACAAAAAAGGTATAAAAGGCAGCCTGCTTTTCTCTTTAGGGTGTTCACTTTTGGGTGGTGACCCACCTGCACAGGTGTAATAAATCACCATCTGATTTATACCTGAAGTGGGGTCCGAGTTTTTCTTCCAGGTGGCTGTGGATACAACTCTGAGTACAACATTTCTAGAGGCCCCAGCGAGATTCCTCACCCCTCGCACCCCACGCCCCCACCCAACAGCTCCAGGGGGAAGACCTCAGAGAGACGTTTCTCTGCCCCCTGACGACTCAGATGTGTGGAGCCAGGGCATAGTTTTCCAAAACTTCTGTAATTGGTGATGAATCAGTAACACCCAGGTGATTTTGTAAAATCTGTTCTCTAGAGATTTGGGGGAGAGACCATCAGCTTCGTTAAGTCTTTTGACTTCTGGAGGTTAGAAAACACCAGCTCTATGCTTCTGTCTAGGGACTGTAGTTATCTGGTATCTGGGGGATGAGGGAAGGTCAAACATGACATTAACTTCCCCTCCTGGGCCCGCACAGGATGCTGTGTCAGGTTTCTGGGTTTTGGACTCACAGGAGTGAGTCTAGTCTGTCTCTAGTCTGTTTGTGTTTTGGACTCACAGGAGTCCCTGGTCTGTCTGTCTGTCTCCGGTCTGTTTGGGTTTTGGACTCACAGGGTGGTGAGTCCCAGGTCTCTGGTAGGACTTAGGTCCCAGGTCTTGGGGGGAACTCACAAGAGTGAGCCTGAGGTCTCTGAGTAAATGAATGAATGGGTGTGAAATTTGTCAGTCTTTTTGTGCCCGGTCTGTTAGTTTCTCTTCTCTAGATTCAGAGTGTGGGTCTGCTGGTCTCTTAGGACTCACAAGGTTTTGTTTAGCCTGGTGTAAGTTGTCAAATTTGTGTTTACTGTTTCCAGTGGTTTGTCAGAATTTCTTTCAAAGATTGGTCAATTCCAAGTTTGGGTGTCAACATCGGTTTTCTTGTTGTCTGTCAAACCCAGGCTACGGCCACTGGTTGTGGCTAGGGCACAAGAGCCGATTTTCACCTAGGGGGTGGCTGCTGAGAATTTCTCATCCCCTGGTGAAAGACTGACTCTGTCCCCCTGCCTCACCCTACCAACTAGCCTGTTTACCCTCTCTTATATCCCCTATATTTCCCACTGCCCTTGACATCACTTTCAACTCCCAAGTGGGAGTTGAAAATAGCCCACTTGCAGTTGAAACCCTCTTTCCAGCAATTAGAGTTTAGTAAAACTGCTCCCCCACTGTTCATATTGTTAAAAAAAACTGGTTGCTATGTTACCTTCCCTTGGAGTCTTGAGATAAGGTGCTGGCATTCAGCAAAAGACCCAAAGCCAATTACCATTTACTTCCTTAAAACAGCAGCCACTTGACGTTACTCTGGTTGGCACACATTCTGCTGATCCTCAGGCAGCCTCGAGGAGGGGGACAGGCTGTGGTCCCTCTGAGGGGAGGCACTTCCTGGAAAACATCCCAGGGTCTCTGGAGAACCTGGAGCCCTCAGGAGACCAGCTGATGATCACTCCTAAATTCACTTGTAAGTCCTCCTCCGGAGGTAAGCCACTTTAACATCTAATTTTGGCTAGTGTCAGCAGACATTAATATAATTGTTCATGATATTTTTGTTGTGCTCATTTGTTGTGAATTGTCAAAAAAAATATGTAACTGTTAAATTCAATTGTTGTAATTTGTGTAGAGCCTCAGAGGGAAGGTGAAAGAGACTGGGACCTCAGGTTGCTGGGCTATTGGCCTGTCGGAAGCCTTTGGAGGAATGAGAAGCCTCAGCCCTACTGGCCAGTCAGGGCTCCCAGAAATGTGTGTTTGCACCCATCACCAAAATCACTATTAAAATGAAAGTGGGCATCCAATCAACTGCCGGGGTGTTAGATCAACCACAGGCCTGTTAAAAACTATGTGAGAAGGTGTTCTGTTTCTGTTTTTGAGAATACGAGAGTGAAAGCAAATGTGAACTGAAGATAAAAAGAAACAAGTATAAAAGAGTTTAAAAAGATTCCCTAGAACTCAGCAATCCATGCCTTGAAACACTTGAGCTCTAGTTCTTGTAAGCAATTAGAGGTTTCTTTCTCTATATTGTTAGTATAAATGTCTGTTTTAATTCACTGTTTTCCTGTAGCATTCTGGTTCCCTGATGAGAGTGCTCCCCAGCACCCTGACTGATACCATTCCCTAAGAGCCCTCCCGTACTAATTACACAGAGAGGAGGGCCCCAGCAGAGTGACAGGAAAGTGCCACTGTGGTCCTCTGAGACAGCAGCCCACCAATAGAGGAATGAACATGCAGAGGAAGAGCAGGCTTTGAATACAACCCCCTGTGTACTCCATAACTTCCTCACCTCTTGAAAATGAAGTTTAACTACTCCCACCACTGTTCATATAGAATCTTATGATTAAGTTAAACACCTAACTCCTTCAACATCATACTTTTAGAGAAACTTTACTGAAACTTTATAAATTTGTCCTGAAACAAAATAGTGGTATAGAAAAGTGAAAGGACAAATTTACTCCAAGGCCTTAAGACTCAACTAAGATCGCTTGTTGGCTACACTGGAGAATTTGTGCAGTATCAAATGTTAATTTCCCAGTAAATGGTGTAACTGTAACACTGCATCCTACTGTGCCTAATCTGTATACTGAGTTTGCCGCTAGCAGAAGCCAAGTGGCCCACTTGCCTGGATTAACAGATGATATCTAGAGACAGTCAACATGCTCTGCTCTGACCACATACTGAGAGCTGGCTGGTCAATGCACGGCTGAAGCCTGAAGAAACACAAGTTCTTGAGGAACTTGTCTTAGACTTTTGGACTTTGGAAACAAAAGGGAAAATGTCACAGGGTCTAGGAGAGTGTTTGTTTGCCTCTTATGACTAAGTGGCAGCTTGAGTTAAAAAAAAAAAAAATTGAGGCTGCCCAGGTTAAAAAATAAGTTAGAATTGTATACATGTGTGTGCTTAGAAAATAACTGAGACAGGCAACAATAAGTGAGGCTTTGCCCCTCCCCCCCATTCATGGGGTGAAACGAATGTGTAAGTATACCTTTCCCTGCTCCAACTTTGTCCCCTGACTATTAAGTCTTTGCTGCAGTTTTTGTCTAAGGAAGGGATTAGGGTGTGTGCTCCTTAGAGCAGAGCCATCCAAAATGTTTAATACTGCTTTGTTCATGACCTTACTAAAGCTCAGAGAATTTGTGCCTGGAGACAAGAGTCTGATACATACCAATTATCAGCCCCTTCCCAGTGACACAGATGAAGCAAGGATTTGATACCCCAAAAGACCAGTGGGGAATGTAGTACCCAGCAAAAGGACCCCAAAGCCCCTAACTGTCTCAGCCTGAGTCCCTGCATGTCTCAACCCTCCCCCCCAACCCCCTTGGGTTAATTCCTCAAACAGGTATCAGAATAGAACAAGGAAGTTCCCTGAGTTCCAAAAAGACTCCTAGCCATAGCTAAAACAATGGTAGAACTTACCCCAAACCCCTAGCAATAGCTAAACAATTGTGGAAAGCTTACTGAAGCATAATTTCCCAAACCAAGTTTGTCCCCATGCCAGCTGCCACCATGTAACCTCCTGAATTGCTGTAACCGGTGCCAAACCCCCTGACTCACTGTAACCCCACCCTCATGCCAACTGCCACACTGTAGCCCCCCTGAGCCAACTCTGTAACCCTGTCCTTGAGCTAACCAGCCACCATGTTCTGCTTCTGTGCTCGCCAGCTTGCCTGCCAACACAGCACAAGAAAGGTATAAAAGGCAGCCTGCTTTTCTCTTCAGGGCCGTTCACTGTTGGGCAGTGGTCAGCTCACCTGTGCAGGTGTAATAAATCACCATCTGATTTATACTTGAAGTGGGGTCCGAGTTTTTCTTCCATGTGGCTGTGGGTACAACTCTGAGTACAACAGTCTACAGGAAGGGAAAAGTTACTTTCCCCATGCAAACCAGGGAACCGGGTCCTCCTCGAAGATTGTGGAGGAAAGAATCTATCAAGAGCTCACATGGAAGGGCTCACATCAGGTCTTGTTTACCTGTATAGAATCAAAGTGGAGGGAATTGAGAGTTGGGTACATATCAAGAAATAGAATGGTGGATGCTGAGACAATTGTCACCTGTGAGAATGAACCAACAGAAGGATGAAAGATTCTCCTCAAGAAGGTGAAATTAAGCCTCACAAGTTATGCTAGACAGCAAATGTGGGAATTCTTCACTAATAAAGGCTTTTCATTAGCCCTCACTGAAAACTTCTCTATATTACATTGTGCCACGTGGGTATAATTCTGTACTTATTGAGCAACCACAATTTTTATATTTTTATTTTTCTTCATCTAATTGAAACTTACTTTCTTCACTATTACCAAGAATGATCTGGTTATTTCTGGGAACTTTAGTGACCATTATCCTTCTAATTAATATTCAGTCCACACATTTTTAATCTTCATAAGTTTGTCTTCAAGGTTTCACCAATTCCTCATAGAGAAGATGAGCTAATTTGACTTTCTTGCCTAATGGCCAGGCAGTGCCAGATTTTGAGCAACCATGATTAAGCTGCAGGTGCCATCTTAAGGATGATGTTCTATTGCTTAATCATAATCACTTATTGGTGCTTTGATTCTGGAGCCACTCTTGTTCTGGCTGCTATATGAGGACTAAAGACTTTTTGTCTGGGGAGAAGCTTCTTATTAGTTCAACTGCTCCCTCAATGAAGGTGGATGTCCCTTGTGGTTGCCACCACAAGCTGAATAAAGGGTATGTCACAGCTACCTTAGTTTTCTTTGGTCTGTCCAAATCTGGTGTGACCCTCCTCAGTCTCAACCTCTGGTACTACACTCATGAAGCTTATGCTAGCTCAGGGATTTCACCTCACACCCAAACAAGGTAATGTCACCACCCTAGAGCTGCTGAATAAGGCTGGAAGTAATTCTTACCTGTAGCCCTTAAGAGGTCATTGAGATTAAGGATCATCCTCCCTGTTCATCTTGAAGCAAATACAGAAGATGGACCTTCAGCCCCAAACTCCAAATCTGCAGTTGATAGATATAGGCCAGGAGGAGGATGATCCATAGCACAGAAGCCAGGCACCAACCAGGGAGAGGACTGCAGGAGAACAGGACACCTGCCAATCATGCATATCATTCACTTGGTACCTCCCACACCTCCTGTGGACAAGGCCTGTAAAAGGAAACCACCTCAGAATTCTCATCTTTCCACACATAGATGCTGACCCTTTCTTGTCTGGAAGGTATTTTCACTTTGCATAACTTTCTTGTAATAAAAGTTTGTGTGGAATTGCTTCCTGTCTGCAATCACTGTTGCATAGACCATCTGATGCTTCTAAGCAAGCAGTCAAAGAACAAGGCCAAGAAGTCCAAGAGGTAGACCTGGCCTTTTTTTTTTTTTTTTTTTTTGTAGAGACCGACTACTTTATGGCCCTCAGTAGAGTGCTGTGGCATTACAGCTCACAGCAACCTCCAACTCCTGGACTTAGGCGATTCTCTTGCCTTAGCCTCCCGATTAGCTGGGACTTCAGGTGCCTGCTACAATGCCCAGCTTTTTTTTGGTTGCAGTTCACCGGGGCCAGGTTTGAACCTGCCACCCTTGGTTTGAACCTGCCAGCGCCCTACTCACTGAGCCACAGGCGCCGCCCTGGCCTTTTCTGTATGCCTAATAATCATTGACTGAAGGCTGGCTCTGGAAGTGCACAGGGTGTTGGGCAAGCAGTTCTGGCCAGCCAAGGAGATGGAGTAAGATCCAGCTGAGGGCTGTTTGCCACCAGCATTTATAGAAGGTGCAGGAATGAGTGCTCAATCCTCAAGTGGAGGTGGGATCCAGACGGTGCAGGTCAATCCATGTACTGCTTGGATGGATTTGCCTCATTCAATAAGTTTCTCCGAGTTTCTATTGGGCTTCTTTAGGGGGCCCCCCAAGAAGTCAGGTACTAGAGATCCTACAGTTGATCTCAAGATCCTTAACTGATGTTCACCACTCCCCAGTCTAAATTTCCTTCACTCCTGACTAGGCACTCCTCTGTGGGCCTTGCCAGCTTAACAGGGCAGTGGTGCAGACCAGACTGACCTGAGGAATCTCTGCTCACTGCACCCTTCTCAGACCATGGTTGTTGTAGCTGCACTGATCACAATTTGGCGAGGGAATTATAAGAGGTGCCCATGTTTCCTAAATGTTGTGTCTCTATAGTGGTAGCTCTCTCACTTCAGGGATCAGGTCCAGTTACCTGTGGCAGGATGGCAACTCTTCTTATCCCGTTGGTCCCTAAACACAAAGGTACTGAAGTGACTAACATCAGCCATAGCTTGAGATATACCGAGACACTTGCTGTGTCTCCAACTGGAAGACATTCTTCCACTCTTCCATTTCTTATCAGGTATATCAATTTTCAGAGACCAGTCACTAAATAAGCATGGGGCCACTTTTTTACTGCTTGGTTCCTGGGCCCATATACTTCCACTATTGGTGACAGAATACAATTACATGGTTGCTGATTTAGACTCTGTATTCACTGTGTGATGGAAATTACCCTTCCAGGAAGATCATTTTTATGCTGCGATCTTAACTGCTTCTAAACAGGCTGTTCCGTTACTTCATCAGGCCCAGAGATACGTTACAGGACTCAGAAGTCCCATGGCCATGTGGTCACTGCCATCCTACTTTGCTGTGAAGTGGACCCCTTGTTCCAAGATTCTCTGCCACTGGATCAACATCTGTTAGGTTTTAGTAGTACTGCTCAAGACCCTGCTAGAAGGAAAGGCAAACATATACTTGGAATATGTTTATTCCTGCCAATAAGTGCCAAATGACATGTAGGTAATCCATAGATGGTACCATATTCAAAGATTCAGAAGCTTAATTGGCTTATCAAAGATCAAATAACGGTATGTAGCTGGATTTATCTTTACATAATTTATTTTCTCTCATATATTACTGTATTCAGTTAAAAGTAGCCAAGCAGCTCCTTCCTTATTTGCTTAGAAATTTCTGCTGCCAGATATCCTAATCAATCACCCTTTAACATTTTTTTTATTATTATAGACACATGAAAGTTGTATATTAAAATTTCACCTTCCACAAAGCCCTCAAGCATGCACCCAAATGAGATAAACTCTGGGGAACTTTATAACAAAATTACTATTGCTCCAGTTTCTGATATTTTGTTTCTCATATCTGTCTGAGACCTCATCAGAATGGCCTTTATCATCCCTACTGCCAACAATCTGGTCACGGTCACTTAAGTAATCTTTAAGAAGTTGCAAATTTTTCCTTCCTTTTTTGTCTTTTTCTGAGCTTTCATCAGAATTTCCCTCAAGGTTTCATTTACAGCAATTTAGGAATTTTCTAACATGGTCTTCTAAATTCTTCTAGCCTCCCTTATTATCTCTCTCATTCAAATGACCTCAATGCCACTTTCACATTTTCAAATATTATTTGTCATAGGAAGAGCCCAACTTTCAATATAGGTTTTTTATTTTTTATTTTTTTTGTCTTAGTCTGTTTTATATTGCTATGACAGAATACCACAGACTGGTTAAGTTTTAATGAACCTAAATTTATTTGACTGATAGTTCTAGAGGCCATATGTCTAAGAATATGGTGTTGGCATCCAGCTAGGACTTCATGTTGCAACATACCTTGGTGGAAGGTGGAAGGGCAAAAGAGGTTGAGAATGAGGAAGTGAGAAAGGAACAAACTTGCTTTAACAATCCATATCCTTGATAACAAATAACTCCTGTAAAAACAACATTAATCCACTTATGAAGGTTAAAATAGTATGGCCTAATCACCTCTTAGCAGTTTCTCCTATTAATATCATCAAACTAGAAATTAAATTTCAACATGAGTTTTAGGAGTATTTAAACTTTGGTTCCTGTAAGTTGTTGATCTAGAATTCATTTTGTCTGATATTAGCATAGATAATAGCATATTCTTTTGTATGCAGTCTATAGTTGAATTTTATTCTACTTTGTATCCATTCAGCTACTCAATGTACTTTGGTTAGAGAATTTAATGTATAAGTATTGCTAGGTAAGGAATTACCACTGCCATTTTATCAATGGTTTTCTAGTTGTTTTGTACGTCTTTTGTTTCTTCTTTTTTTTTTTTTTTTCTTTCTTACTATCTCATTAAGTGGTTTTTCTTTACTAGCACATTTTAATACTTTTCTTTTTGGTGTATATATTATAGGTTTTTGCTTTGTGGTTATCATTAGGTTTACAGAGAAAACTCTTATGGTTAAACAGGTTATTTTAAGCTGACAACAATTTGTGTTTTATCAACATACACACACACACACAAAAACAAACAAACAAACAAAAAAAAACTCTGTCTTCCCTCACATTTTGAATTTTGATGATATTTTTTGTTGGATACCCCTTAATAAATAATTGAAGCTATTGGTATGTAACAGTTTTGTCTATTATCCTTCATATTAAAGATATAAACAATTTAAACACCACCATTACAGTATGAGAAAAATCTGGATTTGACTATTTACCTTTACCAGTGAGTTTTGTAGTTTCAGATAATTTCATGTTACTAATTTGAGTCCTTTTCTTTCAGGTTGAAAAGGACTCTTTTCATTTCTTTAGCATTTCTTGAAAGACAGATCTGGTGGTAATGAATTTCTTTAGGTTTTGTTCAACTGGAAAAAATATTAATCTCTCCTTCCTTCCTGAAGAAAAGCTATAGTATATAATGTTGGTCGGCTATTTTTTTTTTCTTCTACACCTTGCATATGCTATCCCATTTTCTCTAAGACTGTAAGACTTCTGCTAGGAAGTCTGCTGGAAGCTGTATTGGAGCTTCATTATTAACCATATGCTTCTTTTCTTTTGCTACTTTCAGAATTCTCTTTGTCTTTGATTTTTGGCAATTTGAATATAATATGTTATGAGGTAATCTTATTTGGATTTAATCTGATTAGAGCTCTTTGACTTCCTATACCTAGATATTTATACATTTTTTGTGTTTGACAACTTTTCTGTTATTATTTTTTAGATAAAAAGTTCTAACTCTTTATCTTTCTTTACTACCTTTTGAATGCCAATGACCTCTTCTTTTTTTCTTTTTCCTTTTTTTTTTTTTTTTTTTGAGACAGAGTATCACCCTGTCACCTTGGGTAGAGTGCCATGGCCTGACAGCTCACAGCAATCTCAAACTCTTGGACTCAAGCTATCCTTCTGCCTCAGCCTCCCAAGTAGCTGGGACTACAGGTGTCTGCCATAATGCTGGCTATTTTATTTTATTTTATTTATTTATTTATTTATTTATTTTATTTATTTATTTATTTATTTGGTAGAAATGGGGTATTGCTCCTTCTCAGGCAGATCTCAAATTCCTGAGCTCAAGCAATCCACCTTCCTTGGCCTGCCAGAGTGTTAGGATTACAGGTGTGAGCCAATGCACCTGGCCACCAATGACTTCTTAATTTGCTGTTGCAATGGTCTGGATGTTGGGGTCCAAAAAGTCCTGTGCTCACTTTCTTCTTCCCCAATTAGATGGCATCTCCTTATATACTGAGCTGCCTATGGTTGGGGATAGGTAAAACCATGTTTCTTGCTCTCATCAATGTGTGTTTCCTTATTATTACACTGTAACCAAGATCTGTGATCTTCAACCAGTTTCCCTACACTTGTAAAAGTACTTTAGTGTGGATAGTGGTTTAATTTCCTATTTCTGTGGGGAGATAATCAATAGAGTCCTAAGTTTACCACTGTGCTCTGTCCTTCTCTTGTTTTGTATTTATGTGTTTTATTTTAGAAACATTCTTCAAAAATGTAGCTGATAGCTGGAACTCTTATGTTGAGATCTCTGTATAATAACTGAAAAGCTTCAGTAAATTTTGATCTTAATGATTATTCATTTGGGAAACCATGAATGTCAGTGTCTATGAGCATTTCTTTGTAGTGTTTCACTACTTTGGGCTCTCAGCATTCCAAAAATCCAAATATGGTAAAGGGGCTGGGTGTCTCACAATTCAATGTGTTGACTTTGTACTTATACATCCAGGCTATACATGCTTTTCCAAATTTAGAACCCATCAGGCTCAACACCTCCCTTAAGTAAACTTCTACCATTGTGCCAGTTGCCCAGGTCATAAAGTATGTGCAAAAATTTGGAAACAACAGCTTTTGCATGCAGATTTTATTCTGGTCACCCATTTCAGTTCCAACTGCAGTGTTTAAAGGTCCATAGTTACTCAAATTTCAACATATTGAAGGAATTCTTTCAATGTGATTTAACTTACTTCCGAACTGCCCATATTGTCAGTGTTGGTTTTTTTTTTAATTTTCATTTGTATTTTTTTATTATTTATTTATTTACTTATTTTTTATTGTTGGGGATTCATTGAGGGTACAATAAGCCAGGTTACACTGATTGCGTTTGTTAGGTAAGGTCCCTCTTGCAATTGTGTCTTGCCCCCCAAAAGTATGACACACACCAAGGCCCCACCCCCCCTCTTCTTCCCTCTCTCTACTCTTCCTTTCTCGACCCCTCCCTCCTTCTTTTTCTCTCTGCTTTCCCCTTCCTCCACCCCCACCATGACCTTAACTGTCATTAATTGTCCTCATATCAAAATTGAGTGCGTAAGATTCATGTTTCTCCATTCTTGTGATGCTTTATTAACAATAATGTCTTCCACTTCCATCCAGGTTAATACAAAGGATGTAAAGTCTCCATTTTTTAAATGGCTAAATAGTATTCCATGGGGTACATATACCACAGCTTGTTAATCCATTCCTGGGTTGGTGGGCATTTAGGTTATTTCCACATTTTGGCGATTGTAAATTGAGCTGCAATAAACAGTCTAGTACAAGTGTCCTTATGATAAAAGGATTTTTTTTCTTTCTGGGTAGATGCCCAGTAATGGGATTGCAGGATCAAATGAGAGGTCTAGCTTGAGTGCTTTGAGGTTTCTTCATACTTCCTTCCAAAAAAGGTTGTATTAGTTTGCAGTCCCACCAGCAGTGTAAAAGTGTTCCCTTCTCTCCACATCCACGTCAGCATCTGCAATTTTGAGATTTTGTGATGTGGGCCATTTTCACTGGGGTTAGATGGTATCTCAGGGTGGTTTTAATTTGCATTTCTCTAATAGATAGGGATGATGAACAATTTTTTCATATGTTTGTTAGCCATTCATCTGTCTTCTTTAGAGAAGGTTTATGTCTCTTGCCCATTGATACATGGGATTGTTGGCTTTTCTTCATGTGGAGTGATTTGAGTTATTTATAGATCCTACTAATCAAGCTTTTGTCTGATTCAAAATATGCAAATATCCTTTCTCATTGTACAGGTTGTCTATTTGCTTTGGTTCCTTAGCTATACAGGAGCTTTTCAGTTTAATGAAGTCCCATTTGTTTATTTTTGTTGTTCTTGCAATTGCCATGACAGTCTTCTTCATGAAGTCTTTCCCCAGGCCAGTATCTTTCAGTGTTTTTCCTATGCTTTCTTTGAGGATTTTTATTGTTTCGTGCCTTAAATTTAAGTCCTTTATCTATCTTGCCTCAATTTGTGTGAGTAGGGAAAGGTGTGGGTCCAGTTTCAGTATTTTACATGTGGATATCCAGTTCTCCCAACACCATTTATTGAATAGGGAGTCTTTCCCCCAATGTATGTTTTTGTTTGATTTATCAAAGATTAGGTGGCTATAAGATGTTAGTTTTATTTTCTGATTTCTATTTGATTCCAAGTGTCCATGTCTCTATTTTTGTGCCAGTACCATGCTGTCTTGACCACTATGGCTTTGTAGTACAGCCTAAAATCTGGTATGCTGATGCCTCCAGCTTTATTTTTATTACTAAGAACTGCCTTAGCTATACTGGGTCTTTTCTGGTTCCATACAAAATGCAGAATCATTTTTTCCAAATCTTAAAAGTATGATGTTGGTATTTTAATAGAAATGGCATTGAATAGGTAGATTGCTTTAGGAAGTATAGACATTTTAACAATGTTGATTTTTCCCAGCCATGAGCATGGTGTGTTCCTCCATTGGTTAATATCCTCTGATATTTCCTCTCTGAGAATTTCATAATTCTCTTTATAGAGGTCCTTCACCTCCTTCGTTAGATATGTTCCTAGATATTTCATTTTCTTTGAAACTATGGTGAAGGGAGTTGTGTCCTTAATTAGCTTCTCATCTTGACTGTTATTGGCGTATACAAAGGCTACTGACTTGTGGACATTGATTTTTTATCCTGAAACATTACTGTATTTTTTGATGACTTCTAGGAGTCTTGTGGT
>CAUYPK010090021.1:0-25039 GCA_963574355.1 Loris lydekkerianus
GTGACCCCATTTCAGGGTGGGCAAGGGACTTAAAGAGAAACTTCTCTAAAGAAGACAGATGCAAAATCTACAAACACATGAAAAAAAGCTCATCATCCTTAATCATCAGAGAAATGCAAATCAAAACTACTTTGAGATACCACCTAACCCCAGTAAGAGTAGCCTACATAACAAAATCCCAAAACCAGAAATGTTGGCGTGGATGTTTGGGAAAGGGCACACTTTTACACTGCTGGTGGGAATGCCCATTAATACGTCCCTTCTGGAAGGATGTTTGGAGACTACTTAGAGACCTAAAAATAGACCTGCCATTTGATCCTATAATTCCTTTACTAGCTTTATACCCAGAAGACCAAAAGCCACAATATAACAAAGACATCTGTACCAGAATGTTTATTGCAGTTCAATTCATGATTGCTAAGTCATGGAAGAAGTCCAAGTGCCCATCGACCCAGGGATGGGCTAGCAAATTGTGGTACGTGTATACCATGGAATATTATGCAGCCTTAAACAAAGATGGAGACTTTACTTCTTTCATGTTTACATGGATGGAGCTGGAACATATTCTTCTCAGCAAAGTATCTCAGGTATGGAAGAAACAGTATCCAATGTACTCAGCCCTACTATGAAGCTAAATTATAGCTTTCACATGAAGGCTATAACCCAACTATAGCACAAGACTATGGGGAAAGGGCCAAGGAAGGGGGGGGGGGGGGGCTTTGGTGGAGAGAAGGTAATGGGTGGGGCCACATCTATGGTGCATCTTACAGGCAATTGCACTAATGTACACAGCTATGATTTAACAATAAAAAATAAGTAAATAAATAAAAATTTCAACAACAGAAAAAAATAAATTACTGAATTGTTTACTTTTAAAAGGGTAAGTATTATGGTATGTGATATATCAATATAGCTGTTATATCAATAAAGCTATTATTAAAAAATAAACTAAGGTAGGCTTGGCACCCGTAGCACAGTGGTTACAGTGCCAGCCACATACACCGAACCCAGCCTGAGCCAGCTAAACCAATAACGAACTGCAACAAAAAAATAGCCGGCATTATGGCAGGCACCTCCAGTCCCAGCTACTTGGGAAGCTAAAGCAAGAGAATCGCTTAAGCCCAAGAGTTTGAGGTTGCTGTGAGCTGTGATGCCACAGCACTCTACCCAGGGCAACATCGTGAGACTGTATCTCAAAAAAAATACAATAAAATAATGTAAACTAACAAAAAAGCAACAGACTAAATAGTACAATAAAAAGACTTTAGAATCATTAAAAAAGTGTGACTCAACTTTATCCTAGCTACAAGGTATATATAATATTCCAACATGAAGTAACAGATAAAGAAATACACAGCATACATACAATAAGAATAAAATATAGTCTTCAGAGTCAAACAGCAAACAACTTGTCCAGGATCACACAGCTACTAAATGGTAGAGTAAAAATTTTACCTGTCTTTCTGATTCCAGACTGTGCTCCTAACTGCACAGGGGCAGTAAGGAGAGAAATAAGAAAGGTAGGATATAAATTTCAATCTGTTTTAACCTCAAAGAAGGAAAGAAAAATCCCAGCGTCATCAAACCCCCAATTTTTCACCTTCTTTTTAAACTATCCCTCAAAACCCCACAGCCCTACAAGTATTTGACTTTTTGTTTTTGTCTTGTTTTGTTTTTTTTGTTTTTGTTTTGAGACAGCCTCAAGCTGTCACCCTGGGTAGAGTGCCGTGACATCACAGCTCACAGCATCCTCCAAATCCTGGGCTCAAGTGATTCTCCTGCCTCAGCCTCCCAAGTAGCTGGGACTACAGGCACCCGCCACAATGCCTGGCTATTTTTTGGTTGCAGCCGTCATTGTTGTTTGGCAGGCCCAGGTTGGATTCAAACCCACCAGCTCAGGTGTATGTGGCTGGCGCCTTAGCCGCTTGAGCCACAGGCACGGAGCCTTGTTTTTGTTTTTGTTTTTGAGACAGGGTCTCTCTCCGTTGCCCAGCAGTCTGGTATAATCTTAACTCTGCAACCTCCAATCCCTGGGCTCAAGGGATCCTCCTGCCTCAGCCCTCCAGGCAGCTGGCAATACAGGCTCCTACCCCACCACATGCAGCTAATTCTTTTTATACAAAGGTCTCCCCCTTGCTCAGACTGGTCTTGAACTCCTGACCTCAAGCAATCCTTCCATCTTGGCCTCCCAGAGTGTAAGGAGGCATGAGATACCATGCCTGGCCTACATCTTTAAAAGACTTTCTAACTGTAAAGGAACATTTCTTCTTTTCAGGTATTAGAGCACTTAGTACTATACACACCATCTTTGAAATCTTCAGTAAATGTTCTATAATTTGAATTTATGCCAACATTCAGGAAAAAAAAGTTATCAAACATTTCAAAATACATCTGTCATGATAAGAACTTACAGTCATCAGTTCTTAAAAATTCTTTGAACAACACATATGTACCAGCCACAGTTATAAAAATAATAGAAAATTATTGTCAAAAAGAAAGGAATCATAGAACTTTCTTTCCTAAATACAGAGAAACTTGAGCAGTTTTACCTAAGAATATCAAAGGTCTACTATAGCCCTACCAGCTCACTCAGTTACCATAAAGTCAGCAAAACCAAATGAGGATTTACTTTCACTGGTATATAAACTTACAAAATCAGAAACACAAAAGAAATAATTCTATTTTTAGACCTTCATGATGCTATACCAATGGGGGAATGGAAGAGGGGGCAAAGAGAGAAGTCTCCAAAGCGAGAGCAGGGGCCAGCTAAAGGCATCAATTAAAAAAACAAGAAATAAAAAACAACCCACTACCTGGCCTCATTGCAACGTGTCTTTTTTTTTTTTTTTTTTTTACACACCATGATCAAGTTGGTTTTATTCCAGGGTTACAGGGTTGCAACATGTCTCAGAGGCAATTTGAAAGGTACTGAGCATGGGGTCATACTCTCATTTATCAGCTATGTGACATTTAAGTATTTAACCTTTTGAACATTGTTCTCTCTTGAATAAAACCAACAATAATAATACATCACAGATTGTCGTGAAGATTACTAAATGAAGACGGTGCAAATTCATCTGCAGGTCCGTATTCCATACATATTTTTAAAGCCCGGGATCCACTTTTCTTAGAAAAGTTCTCTGTCTCTTATCTTCTCATTTAAAAAAAACAAAAAACCTACTTCAGCAAATAAGAGGTATATGTAACAAATCTATAGCAAAATTTTAGGAAAAACAGATGCATGCCTGCATGCCCATACACATATTCTTGCCAAAACAACATAAATGTGATAGCAACTTCTAGAGATTTAAACTAGAGGCTGGGATTGGAGATTTGAAATAAAAAGAAACCTATTTTTCAATGTATTCAGGTCCTTAAATTGCTTAAGATTTTACATTCTCAAAAATTAAAAATTTTAATATACTAAAATCAAAGGTCTGTGTCCAAAATGGAAAATCTATGTTAATAAGAGAACTTACATAGTTAAAACTGAATGTTTACATAATATACTGTAGAATAGTTCTCAATTTTTCTTAAACTGTGACATATAAAAATAATAAAAGTCATACACAATATACACTTCCACAAGCTACTCGGATTACAGCCTATATAAATAAGGGTTAAAAACAACTTGGGGCTTGCACAGTCCAAGTCCCTTTTCTCCCACTCAAAAAAAAAAAAAAAAAAAAGTAGGGAGAGCATCACATAGATCACTTTCATTGGCAAATTTTCTCACTTCAGAATTTCAAAATTAGCAGGACATAGAAGCTCACAACTGTAATCCTAGAACTCTGGAAAGCTGAGGTGGGTGGATCACCTGAGCTTGGGAGACCAACCTGAGTAACAGCAAGACCCTGTCTCTAAAAACAGCTGGGCGTTGTGGCAAGCACCTGTAGTCCTAGGGAGACTGAGACAAGAGGATGGCTTGAGCCCAAGAGTTGCCCTGAGACCTCGGTGGCATTCTACTCAGAACAACATAGGGAGACTTTGTCTCAAAAAAAAAAAAAAAAAAAACTTTAGAATTAGTTACAATGTGCCTACAGCACACTTTACAACTACAACATACCATGAATTACAGCCTTGTAACTAATATCCCTGTCATCCTCTTCATTTTACAGATGAAAAACTTTTTACCTATTTCCAAATCTTGCTATTACAAAAGACTTTGCAATGAACATTTTTTTATATATATCTTTGTAGATGAAAGTCTTAAGAGCAGAATTCCTACATCTAAGAATATATACGTGTTTTAAATTTGGATAGACACTAGCACATTTCTGGGAGGGGCGGAGGAGGCTGAAACACTTTACACTTCCAAAAATAAACCTATTTCCCTGTACACTTCCCTACACTATGTTACAGCAATTTAAAAGTATTCTGGTTAACCAAATAGATTTTAAAAATTACGTCTCATTTTTACAATAGCGACATTCCTTATCTTGCTAAAAACTCTCTAAGGAAAAACAATTAAGAGCACAACTGTCAAAGCTCACCTCCTTGCCAGTTCCCCTATGCCTTCAATGCTGGGCATCCTCGACAGAACTGACTTTTAAATACAGAGAAGACCCAGACACAAAACATCACTATAACTTAAAACGCTATGTTGCACTGAAATGACATCATAATAATAATATAGAAAAACAAGACAGAGAACTGTTCAGGAAGACTATGAAATCTCTTTAAACCTAACACACTTTTTAACCAGGAGCAAGTAGTTTTACGGTTCAAAGCTCATCTGTAAACTGTGTTAGGAATTCCTTTTCTTAGTCCTAATATTCTTCATAGTTTCTCCTGGCTGGTCCTTTATAGCTTGTAATAAAAGCAGCCCAGAGGGAAAATAAAGAATGGAAAACAGTTTGGAAATAAAATCTGTTTGCTCGCCACGTTAAAATTATTGAAAATTGCTATTTTTATGAAGATAACTTATAGCTTTATTTTTTCCATGAATTATTTAAACAATAACAAAGAAATAGGATTATGCTCAAGACATGTACAGCAGGAACTGTACAGAATCCAATCCCAAAAGGGGATTTGGGGGGGGGGGGGGATCGGTGGAGGGAGGGTGATTGGTGGGACTACACCTGCAGTGCATCTTACAAGGGTACATGTGAAATTTACTAAATGTGGAATATAAATGTCTTAACACAATAACTAAGAAAATGCCGTGAAGGCTATGTTAACCTGTTTGATGAAAATATTTCAAATTGTATATAAAACCAGCACATTATACCCCACAATTGCATTAATGTACACAGAATCCAAGCCCACTCAATGGAAATTGATTATAAAGAATTATTAGCGTTATAAAGATATGTATCGTTCACTGGGGGAATTGTACATTTCTAAGTTAAATCTACAGGAATTATGTTTTAAAAGTCAAGAAATCGTTTTAGTCATAGATATTAAGTAAGAATAATGTGTCAGATAAAGCAGAAATCATTTTTCTGTAAACAAAAAATTTATACTGGTCTTTATAAACATATAATAAACAGAACCAGAAATTAATAGGGGAAAAACTCTCTGTATTTGACTAAATTTCAAACATAAGATGCAGAACTACAATGAAGGAATTCCGTATCAAACTAAAAGAAAAAAAGGGGAGGAGGTTGTTTTTGTTTTGAGACAGAGCTTCAAGCTGTCACCCTGGATGGAGTGCTGTAACCTCACAGCTCACAGCAACCTACAACTCCTGGGCTCAAGCAATTCTTCTGCCTCTGCCTCCCAAGTAGCTAGGACTACAGGCACCTGCCACAACACCCGATTATTTTTTGGTTGCAGGTGTCATTATTGTTTTGCGGATCTGGGCTGGATTAAAACCCGCCAGCTCAGGTGTACGTGGCTGGCGCCTTAGCCTCTTGAGTCACAGGCACCAAGCCCCAAGATTTTTTTTTTTTTTTTTTTTTTTGGTAGAGACAGAGTCTCACTTTACCGCCCTCACCCTCGGTAGAGTGCCTTGGCGTCACAGGACTCACAGCAACCTACAGATCTTGAGCTTCTGCGATTCTCCTGCCTCAGCCTCCAGAGCAGCTGAGACTACAGGCACCCGCCACAACGCCCAGCTATTTTTTCATTGCAGTTCGGCCAGGGCTGGGTTTGAATCCGCCACCCTCAGTATATGGGGCCAGCGCCCTACTCACTGAGCCACACGCACCACCCCCTCAAGGTTTTTGGGGTTTTTTTGTTTTTTGTTTTTTTTTTTTGAGACAGAGTGTCATTTTCTCGCTGTCGCTGTCACTGTTACTCAGTGGAATGCTGTGGCGTCATAGCTCACAGCAACCTCAAACTCTTGGACTCAAGTAATTCTCTTGCCTCAGCCTCCCAAGAAGCTGGGACTACAGGTACCTGCCACAACACCTGGCTAATTTTTAGAGATTGGGGTCTCTCTCTTGCTCAGGCTGGTCTCCTGCTCCTGAGCCCTGGCGATCTACCCACCTTGGCCTCCCAGAGTGTTAGGATTACAGGCATGAAACACCGTGCCCAGCCTAAAAACAAAGATTTTAAATCTCCTGCTAGTTTTCTTCACCAAAACTTGCCACATATACCACTACAGCACTAGAAATCATTGGATTTCTAAGAACATACCCAGGTTAAAATAAAAGCTACCAATGTTCAATGGTTGGCCACCAATGACACAATGTTTGTAAGGCAAAAGAAAATCTGTATGTAATTTCATTTAATTGAGTTACTTTTATAAAACTTACCAACTAGAACCAGATATTCTAAAAGGAACATTTTAAATGATATGCTCTGATGGGAAAATATTTTAATGCTAAGGAAATTATATCCCAAATAAAAATCTTGTCCTGATGCACAGACAAAAAGCAAGGGAGCTGCATGTTTTTATAACCAACAGAAACACAGTTCTAGTTTACACTAGTCTTTTTTGTGACAGAAGGAACATTCTTGCACAATTTTTTATAATTCATAATCTAATAATGTGTATTTGATCCTTCCATAAACATCTATTGAATTTACTGTGTAGAAACCATTAGCATTGATGAAAAAGGGGGAAACAAAAAGCTGATGAAACCAAGTTTCTTATCTTAAAGGGAAATTAAAGTACAAAATAATCTTTAACAGACTATGCAAAGTGGTATGTATACCAAATAAGAAATTTTTGAAACTTGAAAATTGCTCTAGAAGTTAGAGGAAGTAAATGACTTCTTACCAAAAGGATATAGAAAGCTTTCCAAGCAGAGGAAACATGTGGAGTGTGCCTTTAAAGACAGTAGTTGGAAAGGTGGCACTAGAGAACAAGTGTGTCCACTGAGGAAAGGTAGTGAGAAAAAGCATGTGGCAGAGAAGAGCCACCTTTGGGAAAGGCACACTGTCATTAAAGGGAAGTATGAAATCAGGCTAGAAAAAATATTAGTGAGCAAGGAAGGGGGCCGAGCATTCTACACTCTAATATAAAACCTTGGATGGAAATGATCTTATCTTCTTTTACAGAGAATGTGACCACTTCTCACAATATTTTTTTCCCTGAACTCATTTGTGTACCAAACTTATTTTCACAACATAATTGTCAGCTCCCAGTGAGCAGCACCCAGATCTGATTCATTTTTATATCCTTCTCAAGTAACTTGAACACAGATCCCAAATAAGCATTTTTTCTTTTTTTCTTTTTTTTTTTTTTTTTTTTAGGCATTCTCACTGTCTCCCTAACTAGAGTAGCATTCTCATAGATCTGGGCAACCTCAAACTTCTGGGGACTCAAGCCGTTCTCCTGCCGCAGCCTCTCAAGTAGTTGAGACTGTCAGTGCCTTCCACCACATCCAGCTAATTTTTCCATTTTTTGTAGAGACAGGGTCTCACTGAGGCTAGTCTTGCACTCCTGACCTCAAGGGATCCTCTGACCTCCCAGAGTGCTAGGATTAAGGGGGGGTTTTGTTTGTTTGTTTTTGAGACAGAGTCTCAAGCTGTCACCCTGGGTAGAATGCTGTGGTGTCACAGCTCATAGCAACCTCCAACTCTTGGGCTTAAGTGCCCAGCTTTTTTTTTTTTTTTTTTGGTTGTAGTTGTCATCATTGTTGTTTGGTGGGCCCGGTCTAGAATCGAACCCACCAGCTCCGGTGTATGTGGCTGGCGCCCTAGCTGCTTGAGCTACAAGTGCTGAGCTGGATTAAGTTTTTAATTATAAAACTCAAAGATCATGGATAATATAATAAACCAGGAGTCAACCATTAGGAGTAATTTATAACTCTTTAGAGGATTTTACAATTCTTCCATTTTAGAGGATTTTATAACTCTTCCTTTTTTTATAATTACTCTTCAAATCAAGACTTAGGTTATAGAATAAAAACTCTTCACTTTTCACAATCTTCAAAGAATTGCTGGGACAATTACAATTTTATGATTCATCACTACCCACATTTGCAAAAGCCAGGCTACTACCCTGCTTTCTGAAATATAAGTTAATGGTTTCTTTTATAAGTAATAGTACATTACCAACTTACCAAACATCTGGCAAATTCTTTGTTTTCTGAAAGGAATCCATAACCCGGATGTACCTTAGAAATGAAAGCAAAAACACTTTCAACTTTATCATATTTCAAAACCTTTATAAACAAAATATATAGTATGTTAATGTGTTTCTTGTTCAAGAGCCCTTCAAAAGTTTCTCTTACACACTGATCAGCTCTAACTCACAGTTCTGAGTATAGAATCACATTCCAAGAAGCTGCTCTTCCATTTACTTTCCACATTCTACCTTTGTCCTGAACATAACTGGGGCCATATGCCAACCTATCTTCCTGCTCACCTGCCTTTGTCCACACTATTCAACAGTTAGCCTACTTTTTCTGAGGCAAACTTTAGCTACAGATTTGGAAAATTTTATAATGATTAATGGGTCAAAGAATTATCTTAAAGGAACCTTTGCCAAAAGAGATGGAAAACTTGAAATTCCCCTTTCTTTACAGTACTAGGAACTGCTATTTTTCAAAACCCAGAGCACAAAGCAGTCAAGTAACACATTTTATTCCTGACGTTGTTAACAATACTCAATTCAGCTACTACCGACTGAGCCCTTTCTGTTAAATGGCACTAAAATGGAAGTTTGGTTTTACTTTTACTTTGTACACTGAATTTTTTTTTCTTCTAATGTCTACTCTTCTTCCCGGCCCCAATTTAGGCCTTCACAACTACTCTATGCTATTATCCTCACCCACAAGCCATTCTGTTACTATCTAAATGCTATCTGTCCTAACCAAGGTTTTTGACCAACACTGGCCAAAATTAAATTTGACACTCCAGTAGCAGTCAGGTTGAACATATTCCTAATAAAACAATTCAGCTACAAAAAAAAAAAAAAAAAAAAAGTCAAATTTCTGAAGGAACAGACATGATGATCTAGTCCAGAAATAGCTACTTATCAGAGATTTTCTGATGATGAACGGAGCTTAATGAACATGGTACAGAGTACTTTTAATTACTACATCAAGAGAACAGAGTTTCATTCCACCAATTTCATTTTATGTAAACATCTAGCTGAAGATTATATCCTGATAAGCTATAGTTAAAATGTTCAAAGGGTTTGTCTTCATTAACTGTGCTAATAAACTGTAAACTTCTATAATATGGGTTCCTGAATTTAGTTTATTTAAGCATGCATCTTACTAAAAAATTTCTTTCAAGGGTGGCGCCTGTGGCTCAGTGGGTAGGGTGCTGGCCCTATATACCAGGGGTGGCGGGTTCAAACCCAGCCCTAGCCAAACCGCAACAAAAAATTAGCCAGGCATTGTGGCAGGTGCCTGTAGTCCCAGCTACTCGGGAGGCTGAGGCAAGAGAATCGCCTCAGCCCTGGAGTTGGAGGTTGCTGTGGGCTGAGCCGTCACAGCACTCTACTGAGGGCGATAAGAGTGAGACTCCATCTCTACAAAAAAAAAAAAAAAAAATTTCTTTCAAAAGAAATGGGAGCACTAACTGAAGCGCTCCAAGCTAACTGCAGTGTTAGCTGCATCCATCGATTTTGGAAATAAACTCTGTATAGTTTTGACCATTACATGTAATTACTTCTCTAATAATAAAAGGGGGGGACCTTATTCCTGATGTCGGAAATCAGTTTTTTCCTTGGATTCTATTCAAACAAAATTGGGGATATAGAGAATTATTTATTTATCCATGTAAGTTATGGGAATTCTAATGACATTAACAAACTAAAATAATGACCAAGTGTACTCTTTTTACTTCTAGAAGTATAACTAGGTGTGTATAATTTTTAAATGATTAAAACTGAATTT
The DNA here is from genome assembly GCA_963574355.1 of Loris lydekkerianus. NCBI lineage: Eukaryota > Metazoa > Chordata > Mammalia > Primates > Lorisidae > Loris > Loris lydekkerianus. Next base: position 10,242 of record CAUYPK010090021.1, read on the forward strand.
AAACAGTCTTCTGGGTCCTATTTATCCATGTAACAGAGATTTTTTTTTTAATGCTCTTACTACACAGAAAGGGTTAATGCTCAAAACTAATAGGGATTTCTTTTTGCCTAGCAAATTTGGAAATGAACTGAAACTGCTCCCTGGTGTGAAAGCTGAATCCAGCAGCCACCTGCAGGATCAGCGACCAACACTGCCAGATGCTACAAAGCCTTTGATTTCCAGTAGCGAATTCGGCCACATTTAACTCATGTGACATGAACTAACTGCAACAGCATTTTCAATCATTCTTTCTTTTTTTTTTTAAATACAAACTCTAGCTTTCTGCTCACTACATATGAAACAGCTGCAGTAGATAGATTCATTCAGACTCACAGCTTGCGCCCTGGTTTTCTTAATGGCTTCCATGATGGTATCCATGTTGAGGTAGCTTTTACTGGTGGGAGCTGGGCCAACACAGACAGCCTCGTCCGCCATTTTCACATGAACCTGAAGAGACAAATCTCTGCATTAACAGATGTAACCAGCAAAAGGAGTTACCATCCTCTGCAAATATACATAAAGTTGCAAATCTGATTGTTTCACTTATCATTTATAATGTCTTCTTTTTGAGTATGCACTAAAAACCAACAATGCAACAAATAAGCTAAGGAACCTACCTATAATTTCATTTATTATAGCCCAGTCCATTGTCTAAACAAGTAATTTCCATAACATTCCCTACCTATTTATGTAAAAATCACAGCAAATAATTTTAGCTTCCAATTCTGTTCATCTAAACATAAATCTGATATCAAAAACTACCTTGTTACATGGAGCCAGGGTCGCCCAATATTTTAATAACAACCACTCCTGCCCAGTTCTAAGCAAGCTCCCCAGGAAGTTGGGATAATTAGAGGAACTGAAAGGAGGGATGCAGTGAGTGTCCCTGCACAGCATCAGGTCAGCGCCAGGCACAAATTAAAGTCTAGGACGAAAGAGTTCAATATCACAACACATGAACCAGAAAATCTTAAGATTCATTTAAATACTCTCATGTTCAATCCTTGTCCATTTTACATTTATTTCTAAAAGAACTAATGTGAGTATTAAGTTATAAATCTACTCAAAATTCAGGAATGTACTCTCCATTTTTAAGACTGCTCTCACTCTACAATGTTTAAATCTATTTTTGCTTAATGGAGACTAAGCATTCAATATCAAGAAGAGTAAGGTGTTTAGTTCTAAAAGGAATCTATTCTTTTAAAATGATGGAAGGATTAATGTATTTGTAGAATGGCTTTTCTTAATGGTTTTCTAGTTTAATGAACTCCCAATAAGATTATAATTCTTTCTCAAGACACAAATATAAAACTGGAGCACAGAGACACACTGAACCTTTGTGACCCACTCTCACACTAAAAAAAAGTCCAAGATGCTAAGTACTTTTGAATATTTCTAAGTTACATCTTCAGTCATGATTTTTTTAATATTTTGTTTTAAATAACATCAAAAAAAAAAAAAAAGAAAAGAAAGAAAAACCCAAAAGTAGTCTTTTAGAAAGCTCTGGATTCCCTAACTAGTCAATAAATATTTTCTAATTTAGTAAAAATTTATACTTTTCATTAACAGATAAAACATACCTGCCCAAGGAATTTTCAGATCAGTATCTTAAGACAAAATACTCAAATATATACACTCTGTGATTCCTTTAATAACAACAATTGCAAGGAATGGCAGCCCTGCTTGCAAAGGACTTCTAAATATTCCCACATTCAAAGCAAGGCTCCCGGGACGGTGGCTTATCCCACCCTCCACTTGTTCTGCCCTCAGACCAGAAGGCCCCTCCTCCATTATTGCCCTCTGCCCATTTCAAGTTCTATGTTGTCACTTGTTGTGGTGGTGTTTTTCCTTTAAAAAGAACCTATTACTCAGGTGAGGCTAACATCCTTATTTACAGTTAAATCCACATTTATTCTGAAAATTTCACTTCCCTCAGATATTACCTACTACTAACGATGCACTTGAAGTCTCACTTCTACCACTGGATCATTCCCAAGTACTTCAGCTGTGAATGAACAGCCTCAATTTGAACTCCAAAAGTACTTAATATAAATTTTAACATTTAATTTCATCCTGCCTAGCAGTCTCCTTTTCACGGCTTTACAGACTATGTCTGTTACTATTTATCACCCTCTTCCATAACATCATAGGTTGTGATGAAGAGGGCAAGGACTGTGCCTTATGTGTCTTTTCAGAGTCTCCCCTAAGCCCAGTGTTACGTGCTAAAAGCTTATTACCCCATAGACACTTGAAGACAGCAGTTTATTTAATAACAGTCATTATTAAATGTTAAAGGCATTAAATTTTAGGTTATTCTTTTTGAGGCCATAATCTAACAACAATTACACCCAAATAAAATCTTTTCAATCTTAGCAATATATATGGCAACTGATGGTTGTATGGAAGAAATTAAAAGATACACATATGCATGTTTCAGGGCAAGACACAATTATAAAAGGGACTTTGCCTAACAAATACAATCAGTATAACCTGGTTTCTTATACCCTCAATGAATCCCCAACAATAAAACAAAAAAGATACACTTATGCACACGTGCATGCACATAAAATAATCATCTTAGTAGCTTTTTTTTTTTTTTTTTTTGGAAACAGAGTCTCACTCTGTTGCCCCGGCATCAAAAGTAAAAAGGAGAGAGAAGCCTTAGTATTTTGACATTTTTCCTCTACTTTTTTCTCTAAATATACTTTAATGATACTGCATATATAATTTTATATCCTTTTGTTTTTTAACTATCATAAGAGATATTTTTCCTGTTATCACAGACTCTTTATAAACATACCCAAGAACTAGCTCAGAGCCTATCAAGGTCATTAATATTGTTCTAATAAACATTCAAATAAATTATACATCAAAAGCAGGTTAAACTGTTTTATGGGCATTACAAAGAAGGACTAAGCACAATCTCTTCCTAAAGGATTGATTGGTTTCTTTTCTTCTATTTCTCAGAAACAAATCTTAATTCAGCAGGAAAGGTATGTTCCCATCTCTACAGTCCAGCCAGGGTAAGCACTAGCAGAAATGCTGGGCAAAGCCATGTGAAAGAAAAACTCAATCTTCTCCTGCCTTCTTTCTCCAGGAGACACTGATGAGCCAAGCTGGGAAGAACAGCTTAACAAGGTTTTCAAACTCAATTTCAATTTTGTTGTTATTAACATATTAAATGTATAAGAAAATTAAATTGTCTTTGGCTTAGTAATATAAAACAAACTGTATCCAAGAAATGCAAGTGCTATTCCGCAGAACAAGTTAATAGTGCATAGACTGACTGACTAGATGTATTTATGCTCCCCAAACTTCATAACATTGAAAAGTATAGATTCCTTTTTATGTATTTTAATGGTAAAGGAAATACATAACAATTCTGGAAAGTTTAAAACTGAGATAAATTAATCAGCTCACCAGGATTTGCTGGCTATCTGTTCAAAAAGAAAAACAAAACACTTTAAGCTCTAATACTATGAAAAGCAGTCAGTCTTCACAAACTTCCTATTCTTAAAAAACCATTAGAGGTTGTTAAAACAGATTATTAGTTTCTTCCTCAAGCTTTTATAGTTTTACATTTTGAGTTTTCTAATTCTTTAGAAAAAAAATTTTTTTTATATCAGCCTATTATTTTCCAAATAATGAATTAGCAGAACAAAGGGTATGCTGTCAACTTATAGGACCGGAAAAAATAATCATCTTATTAACTTTTTTTTTTTTTTTTTTGGGGGGGGGGACAGAGTCTGTCTCTGTTACCCCTGGCTAGAGTACCCTAGTTCACAACAACCTTGAACTCCTAGGTTCAAACAACCCTCCTGCCTCAGCCTCCTGAGCAGCTGGGACTACATGTACCCACCACAATGCCCAGCTAATTTTCCTATTTTTTGTAAAGACAAGATCTTGCTCTTGTTCAGGGTGGTCTTGAACTCCTTCCTGAACTCAAGCTATCCTTAGGCATGGGTCTCCCAGAGTGCCAGGATTATAGGGTGTGAGGCACCATGCCTGACTATCTTACTAACTTTTAAAAGACAATTTCAAATACTTGGGTATAGATAAGTTAAAAATTGTGCCTACATTTGAAAAATCTGAAATAATAGAAAATTTCATGTTAGTCAATTGCCTAAAATATGTTGGAAAAGATATTCCACTTGATCCCTATCTTTATCAAATAGATTGCATCTTAGTGTTAAAAAGTGGTAGGCCAGATCCTATACTTACAATAAAACTCAAAGGTCTGAGTGAAAATGTTTCAATACCTTCTAAACTAGTACACATTAAGAAAGAGGAAAAACAAGCAGCTTGGAAAATGTTTCTTCATGCCTAGATATATTTTGAAGATCTGCAGTCAAGTGAGCACTATTTGCCATGACCATACTTGACTTTTCCTTGTGATAACCTTCGATGGAAGGTACTGGGTACAACACTCAAAAGATGACATAATATGGACTAGATGTTTCTCCTCCCTGAAATTAGCAATGCCTCATATAACTCAGAGAGACTTCCAAATCCACCAAATCTAACCAAATTCTCCAAACATTACTAACGAATGAAAATTATCTTTAAAGACTGAAGAGTTTTTAAAAAAGACAACTGAACCAATTTGTTTTCAAACAAGCAAATAAAATCTGGTCTCAGAAGAACACATGAACAAAACTCTTCTTCCTATTTTATATAATGTGTCTAAAGATACTTACACACAAAGTTAATTTAATATTTACTACCTTAAAAATATCATTCTTCTTATGTCCAGAAAGACAATTTGGTCCATAAGAATGATATTTTTAAGGTAGTAAATATTAAATTCACTTTGATTTCACCTTGTAAAACTACATGTGTAGGCCAGGCAAAGTGGCTCACGCCTATAATCCTAGCACTCTGGGAGGCCAAGAGTCAAGTCTGAGCAAGAAGGAGACCCCATCTCTAAAAAAGTAGCTGGGCGTTATGGTGGGCACCTATAGTCCCTACATATATACCACCATGACATACTTATTCATTATTTTGGATGGTAGAATTAGTGACTTCACTATTTTTCTTCAGCTATAATTCACATAATTTTCAAAGTGGGCAACTAAAAATTAAAAATTACAGGGAAAAATGGAGATTAGGTTTTTGCCAATTTCAAAACTCCAAGCCCATTTGCTACGATCCTATATTCACATTACAAAAGGGAACTGATCATAAGTCAATCTTAGAACCAAAACAAAGGTGTTTTATTTTTCTTCAGTTTTTGTCTTGTAAGGATGCATTCCTGAGGATATAGTAAACAACAAAAGAATGAAAAACAGCAGAACTGGAACTATATTCTCACACCACTGACCCCTTAGTAAAAGCATCAAGGGGGACACATCAAGAGAGGGGGGATGGAGAGGGAAAAGGACACCAAGGATTCCAGCAGAACCCATGTCCACCTTGCTGGTGTGGGCCCAGACAGCAATGAATAGCAGAGTAAAGAAGGGAAGAAATCGGGGGCTGGAGGCTGGGGGAGAGGAATAGGAGGGATTGCTGATATGGCTGAATGGAAAGATTGAGAGAGGCCGAGTGATGGTTGAAAAGTGCTTTGTTTTCTTGTGTTAGCTTATGAAAAACTTAAATGCCTTTGAGAAGGAAAATGTGCAAAGTAAGGAGCTAAAAAGCAAGTGAGATATGAAACAATTCATAGTAAAAGTTTTCTGACAAGCAGCAGCAGAGCCAAGAGGTAGAGGGGGAAAGTGGAGGGAGTGGGGAGAAGAGAACTGATCTTCCCCCGCAAACATAATTAATACAAGCCAGGCTTTAAAGAGAAAAAGAAAGCAATCGTACTATGCACTCCAAAACGCCCCAAACCACCTTCCCGAAATCACTGTGCTGGCTGGACGCTCCCCTCTACAGAAATTCCAGAGCGCCAGCACTGCACAGAAAAAGCAGAGACATAATCAGGAATACAGTAGCACACACCCCATCCACAGTTTTGCTTTCTGTAGTTCCAATTACCTACAGTCAGCCATTGTCCAAAAAAAATTACATGGAAAATTCCAGATAAGTAATTTTTAAGTTTTCGATGGTATACTGTTCTGAGTAACGTGATGAAATTGCACGCCAGACTGCTGCATGCTACCCGGGACATGACACATCCCCTTGTCAAGGCTCTCTACAGTGTAGACACTGCCCACCCATTAGTGACTTAGAAGCCACTGGTTATTGGTTATGAGACCCACTACCAAAGTATCAGCATGCTCAAGCCTTTAAAGCCTTTAAAAATGGCCCCAAAGCACAATATAAATTAAATTTTATTTTTTCCATAGGAGTGTATCCCCCTAAGATTAGAGAAAACTATTATGTCTCTTTCCTTTCAAATAGCCAAGAATGGATATAAAAGCATGGGGTGGAAATTAAGGCTCAGTTCGTTGGCAGTTTCTATTTTATCTGTGAAACCAGAAACTAGACCACCTTCAGACAGAAATCAGGAAAGAGGAATCAGTGGTGGGGGGAGAAGAACAGAACAGGCAGAAGGTCACTGAGGGCAGGGAAGAGCAAAATCCTTGAGAAACCCAGCAGGACTGCCAGGTACTACCAAGGTTCACAAACAGTTCTCTCTGGTGTGAAAGAACTTAGGCCAATTTGGTCACACAGCTCTTAAGTTCTTTCAGAAAATGATAGTGGACACCGAAAATGTTTCGGATGTGTAAGGGTTAGCTATGTCCCTGCCTGTCTAAAAAGTATAATAAAAGCAAATCTCAGTCCAAATTCACCCACATAGAGACATTTATCACCCTTGCCTTAGAAATGCTTTATTGACCAGTTTGATGTAAACATTCCAAATTGTACACAAAATCAGCACATCGTACCCTATAAATGCAGTAATGTACACAGCTGTGATCTAATAAAATAAAAAATAACTAATGTAAAAAAAATAGAAATGCTTTTCTGTCGTGTGTCAGTCAGAATATACCAAGAATCAGGTAACAAGAAACTTAAGGCAACAACAAAGGGCAGAACTAAAGGAACCAACACAGGATGGTTAGGTTTCCAGGGACTAGCAGTGGAAGCTATGGTCACCCCTAGTACTGGGGGGACACAGAAAGGGAAGGAAAACTAGAGCTGGGAGGTGGGGGTGACCCAACAGCACCATGGCCTACGTCAGAGCTGCAGCAAGGTGGGGAAAGGGAAGGTGGAGAGAAATACCCTCACCTACTGACGTCTCCAAATAGCCAAATAAAACAGGCAGAAGGCAAGGAAACGTAAGTCACACTCCATAGATGCCAGTCTCCTACAGATGAAGCCATTTAAAAACAAAATCTTGAAACTGGCATTCGTCAAAAGTAAAAACTTTTGTAGCTCAAAAAGAAACCATTAATTACAATGAGATACCACTTTGCACCCACTAGGATACCTATAATTAAAAAAAAAAAAAAAAAGACAGGTACTATGTTGGGCAACATAACAAGACCTCATCTCTTAAAAAATAAACAAGTGAGCCAGCTACGGTGGTACGTGCCTGAAGTCATTAAGAGGCAGACGCAAACCGATCACTTGAGCCCAGGAATTTAACATTACAGTGACTTATGACTGGGCCACCACACTCCAGCCTGGCTGACAGAGCATGACCATGTCTCAAAAAAATAAAAAATAAAAAAATAAAAGGACAGATAACAAGAGCTGGCAAGAATGTGAAGAAATCTGAACCCTCCTACAGTACTCAAAATGAACATAAAATGGTACAGCTGCTTTGGAAAACAGTGTGGTAGTACCTAAAAGTTATCATGTGACCCAGAAATTCCCCCCACTACATTTATTCATAAAAGAAATACAGATATATGTCCATATAAAGACATGTATGCAAACATTCACAGTAGCTTTATTGATGACAAACTAGAAACACAAATGACCATGAATTGGTGAATGGATAAATGAATGTGCCATATGCTTACCACAGAACAGTACTTGGCCAACACAACACAGTACTGAGATGTGCAGCCATATGCACAAACCTCTTCTGAGGCCATATGCTAAGTGAAAGAAGCCGAACACAAAGACCAAATATTACATGAGTCCACTTATTGGAAACATCTAGTAAATGCAAAACCAGAAAGAAAGCCCATCAATGGCTTCCCTGAAATGGGAAGGAGCAGTGACTACAAATGGACAAGAGGGATCTTCATGGGGTGACGGAAATGTTCTAAAACTGGACAGAAGTGACAGCTAGACAACTCTAAATTTACTCACTGAACCATACACTTGAAATGGGAGAGGTTACGATATGTGAATTATACCTGTATAAAGCTGTTAAATAAAAATCAGAAAATTTCACATGAAATTTTTTTTTAATTCCACCATGCTTTGAGCTCTGCTGTGGAAGATAATTGTGGCATAACATGCTTGTGTTTGACTGATAACTCCAACTAATAAAAAAAGGCAGAATTAACTTGACAGAGAAGATTTCTGAGATAAGGAGCCGTCTAAAAAGAGTATTCTAGAAGTAGGAATAGCATATCAAATGTATAGAGGCCTGAAAGAAATTAGAAGATGTTAAAGGAGTAAAAAGCTTCAAAACAGAATAAACAGTCATCAATGCTGCATGCATGGGAAAGTTGCAGACAAAACAGGGCTGGGAAGGCACAAAGAAGAGGAGGCTCAAACTTACATGTGTGAGATATGAACTGTTTTCAAGGACTTTCTAGAAACACTTTCATGTCCATCACGCACCTCCTACTTTAACGAGATTTGTTACTTAGACATTCTTCAGGAGTGCAGCAGTTCAGGTAAGACGCTCTCAAAAGAACACTCACCCAGTAACAGTTTCCCCACCAGTGAACTGACACCTCCGGCTTTGAGCCTCTGGAACACAGGAACTGTAAGCAGCTGATGTGAACCTCTCCCTTCTTTGACTTTTATCAAAGCTCCCCTTTACACTTCCCTCATGAGATGCACTGGTAGCTCACCATTCTGTGCATTCCAGGTCATAATACTTATTCTCATTCTGAGTAAAATCAACATGCATGGAGATAATTTTCTCTGGTGTCTTTTTTTAGGTTGACATGCTGTATAGATGAGATAAAATAAAAATCTAAAGTAGCTGCTGGATTTGACGGATCTGATCTGTGATCACCTCGGGGACCAACTTAGTATATTATTGGAAACAGAATCCATATCTTCTTGGGTTGAGAGTGAATGCAACGTGAGAAAAGATAAAAACAGAAGACTAAAATTTCAAATAGTTTAACTTGCATGCTAGAGAATGCAAAGGCATTTTACTTAAGTATCTCCATAATTTGGGGGAAAACTCAATAGTACATACATACAAAGTTTGCCACAAAACTCTCCAACTTCTCAGAGAGCTCATTTCTCCTTAGAGAAATACTTCACAGATGTGAGCATGTATTCACAAGCCCGACTACAAGTCCCTTCACATGAAATAACATCATTCTCAGCAGCCAACTATACAGCCATGAAGATAAAAGACAACCTATAAAAACATTCTACAAAATCTATATAGGGGGAAAGTTCTGGAAAATGGACAGTGGTAATTATAACACAACACTATGAGTGTACTTAATGCCACTGCATTGTATATTTAAAAATGAATAAAATCGTAGAGTGAGGTGGTATGTGCCTGCAGTTCCACCCACTCAGAAGGCTGGGGTAGAGGATCATGTGAGCCCAGGAGATCAAGTATAGCCAGAACAGTATAGCATGACCCTTTGAAAAAAAATTAGCTAAGTAAAATGAACAAGTGGTAAATTTTATATTATATATATTATCACAATAAAAACCACAAAAACTCGGGTGGCACCTGCGGCTCAGTGAGTAGGGCACCAGCCCCATATACCGAGGGTGGCAGGTTCGAACCAGGCTCTGGCCAAACAGCAAGAACAAAAAATAAATAAATAAATAAATAAATAAATAAATAAAAATAAAAACCACAAAAACTCTATGCAGAACCATCAAAATTATTGGTAAGCAATAATGAAAGTATACCTTTAAAGAGCTTACTACACATAAACAGTACTACCTAAGAAAAACTATAAAGTCGGGAAAGAATAAAAAGAAAAACAATGAGAATGCAGGCCCAGGTCTAAACTGCAATCATTAAGGTCATTTTCCACTTATTAAAGAGAAAGCTATCACAGATGCATTCAAGATTCTAGTGAAGGCGGCAAAGTGATGACACAATCATTTCTGAAACAATGCCAGTAAAATTCTAGGAACAGAATTAGTAAACAATGTCCAATGAAATCAGTTTTTTAAAAAAAATGTTTTCCAAACCATATGAAAAGCTAAACGTCAGTTTCAATAAAATATGAATAGCCTTTAAAGATCATGAGATCTCAAAGTGCGATAGAGCCCTCCAGCAGCTAGGGTCGCTCAACGCAGGCCGCGAAGTGATGACATTATGCATAGAAGTCAGTCACTTAGGTGTTCTCAAATTTTTTAATTTTATTTTAATTACTCAAGTAATGTACGAATATACCAGTCTGATAATAAAGAAATAAAGCTTAAGCAGTACGGATAACAGATAACATCATTCCTCACCCCCTATTAATACTATGCAACTATTACCAGTTTCGTGTATGTCCTTCAGAATTACCTGAGCATTTCACACAAATATGCAGACCTAAAAGTACAGTTTTATTTTATGTTTAAGGCTTGTCTTGGCATAAACTACATATTATTCTGCAACTTGCTTTAGTACTCACTATTTTTTAAAGTTCTAACTTCTACTTAATACTCCTAGTATTCTGGATGAATCAGAGCTTCTTTACCCATTCTCCTAATACTGGACATGTCTTCTAAATGGCTGGTTATTGCAAGCTGCAAAAAGTTTCCCTAAACATGCAAATCTGTGTACACATGTACACTTCCAGAAAAAAAAATTTAAGGTACAACTATTGCAAACTACATACTTAAAAGCTTATGTTAACTTACACTACTATTAAAGATGAATTTCCTGGCTTGGCACCCATAGCTCAGTGAGTAGGGTGCCTGCTATGTATACCGAGGCTAGTGGGTTCAAGCCTGGCCCTGGCCTGCTAAACAACAATTATAACTGCAACCAAAAAATAGCCAGGCGTTATGGTGGGCAACTGCAGTCCCAGCTACTTGGGAGGCTGAGGCAAGAGAATTGCTTAAGCTTAAGAGTTTGAAGTTGCTGTGAGCTGTTATGCCACGGCCCTTCACCAAGGGTGACATACTGAGACTCTGTGTCAAAAAAAAAAAGAGAGAAAAAGAAAAAAGAAGACAAGAAAAGTAAAATAAAATAAAGATGAATTTCCCCATACCATCACTGAACATGGTTGATCTTCCTAACCTTATTAATCTAATGGAAAAAAAAAAATTCCTCAATTTTTGAAAATTTACATTTCCCCGGTTATTCATGAGTTGGGCACATTTTCATGTCTGTGAGTTATTTCTTCCAACATTTAACCATTTTGATACTTAATAAAACCCATTATAGAAAAGCAAAGGTATCTTTTGTTTTAATTATATGTAATATATATAAATATATATAATAGCCAAACAATGTTCTTATTCAAAATAAAACTAACAACACACTAATCACACCTCTGTGCTTATTAGGATTGCACACTCAGTAATCACTTAACAGGTGAATATGCATACTCAGCCCTTAGTCTGTCTATGCTGGGGTTCCCAGTGGGAAGAATTTTATCCCCCAGGACACAGCAGATAAAGTTTGGAGATACTTTTCGGTTCTCACAACTGGGAGCTTGGGGGATACTGCTAGTATATAGTGGGTAAGATGCCAGGGATGCTGCAAAAAATCCTACAATGCACAGGACAGCCGCCCACAAAAAAGAATTACCTAAAGTACAATGTTAATGCTATCACTATTAAGAACCCCTTTACTGGGGGATGGAGACAAGATGGCTGACTGAAGCCAGCTTTCCACAGAGGTTCCCGTTCAGAAGGAGAATTAAAGGACAGAAATTTAGCAAGTAACCTGGTGGATCAGAGATGCACCAAGAGAGAAGGCTGAAGAACGCACATCAACCCCGCTGAGGTGAGCTGCGACCCTAAGGATACAAAGAAAAGGTACAAAAATCCATCACCAAGTGGACAGAGTCCCCTCCCCCATGAGAACGGCTCAGAGTGCCCCACAAAAAAACGATCAGAGTTCAAAAGTCCTCCACTACACTCCACAGGAGAGACCCTCTAAAAACTTGACCTACCTCCCCTACTAGGGTGTCATGGTGTTCTCCTGCCAGGCATAAAACTGTATAAAACTACATATATTCTCTACCTGCAATTCTGAGCTCCCAGCATGCCCCTCCACTCTCACTCTGAGGTCTGGAGGCCTGTCCCCCAGGAGTCCAGATTCTTGGGTGATTTCTTGAGGGGTGTGGAAGGGGCCTGGACTGCAGCTGGTCAGTGCTGATTCTGTGGCACGTGAGTGAGGAGAAGACGGTCGGCTGAGGGGGAACCACACCAGAGCGGCGGTGCCCGGAGGCGCAGAGCAGCAGCCATTTTTTGGCAACAATAGAACTCATCCCCGGATATTCCAAAGTCACACCCACCCACCCCCCAGCGCTCTGGGCAACCAGAGGAGGCCAGGCATCTTCTCAGGTGGAAACCACGGCAGAACAGATCTGGGATGGCCTGATGGGCAGGCCCTGTGAGTAAAGGATTTGCCTGAGGCAGGCTGGGCTGGGTGGAGCGCAGAGACTAGAAAACGAACCGTGCAGAGCTAGGACTTTCCCAGGGCAGGGCTGACGCAGAGGACCACTTTACTGAGCCTAAGACACACCCGGCCCTCAGGGGATCATCAGCCCATAGACAAAGAAAGGCAGGAAGCTAGAACTGACAGCTAACCGTGCTGCGAATACAAACCTGCAGGAGCAAAGACAGGACCTGAGGCACAGGTTCTGGGAACTCAAAACAGCTTCTCTTCTGCAGGGGAATTTAGCCGGGACAGAAACAAATTCCCGCAAAGTTGTTCTGTCAGTAACATCAATCAGGGGCAGGGCTGGAACTCAGTGAACACCCCCCAGCCTCCATCAAGTGCCGGAGGTTGTCAGGCCGCACCACCCCCTGCTGGATAGAGGTAGAAAGCAGTGGCCTGCCTGAGAAGAAACACATTTCCTTGTGATTTAGGCAGGTGCAAACCCCTGCAGTATCTGCTCATTGGAGGCAACTGTGTCACAGCCCTATGGGATTATCAGTGACTGGGTGTGACAGAGATGCAAGGTGCAGAAGGAGGCATCAACCTTCCCAGACTAATCTATTTGCTGGGTGGGTCCTCCGGACTTCACGGAGCACTGGAGCAAGTCATATTTGACTTGTCGGCAGACTCCTGCGATCTAGTTGCCAGAGACCTTTTAAACTCTCCCACCTGAGACAGGTGCAGACTGAGACAATTGATTTGGACCTCTTGAACTGAGCAAATCACCCGAACTATCCAAGAGGTGCCCTGGTTGTGTGGTTGTAGGAAGGTTTGATTTTCCTTTTCCAATTGTTACCTGTGGTGGGCGGTGTGACTTAATTGCTGGTAGTTCTCCACAGCTGAGACTTCAACCCAGAGTAATTGTTTCACTAGGGTCAGACAGAAACCAGCTTAAAACAAGACACAGCCACTTAGCCCCACCATACCAAACATGTCCCCAGTTTCTCAGGCTGTAGCACTGTACAATTCCTCGACAAAGCTCCAGGGGAAAAGTCAAACGGTGTAAAATAACCATGGGGCGGAATCCTCAGAAAAACTAATACCCAGAATAGATCAACCCCTGCAAGGAAAGATATGGCACATGTAACTGAAAATCCCATTCATAAACAACTAGCCAAGATGTCAGAAATCGAATTCAGAATTTGGATTGCAAACAAGATCAAAAAAATGGGGGAAAATTTTAAATTAAAAATTCAAGGAGCAATTCAAAAGTCGGAATTAGAAATTAAAGGAGAAATTCAAAAGTTGTCTCAAGAATTTAACAAATTTAAATACAAAACCACCAAAGATTTTGACGCACTGAAGGAAGAATTTGCAGCCCTCAAAGATCTGAAAAATACAGTAGAATCCCTCAGTAACAGAGTGGAGCAAGCACAAGAAACGATTTCTGACATTGAAGACAAAGCTTTAGAATGCTCCCAAACTCTCAAAGAGGAAGAGAAATGGAGAGCAAAAACGAATCATTCTCTCAGAGAGCTCTGGGATAACTCAAAGAAGGCTAATATCTGGCTAAATGGAATCCCTGAAAGTGAGGAAGTGGCTTCGCAAGGCACAGAGGCCCTTCTCCCTGAAATTATGAAAGAGAATTCTCCAGACATGCCAAGACATTCTGAAATTCAGATAGTAGACAGTTTCAAAACCCCAGCACGACTCAACCCAAATAAGAAATTCCTCAGGCATATCATAATTAACTTCACTAAAGTTAATATGAAGAAGAAAATTCTGAAAGCAGCCAGATGTAACAAATCCATTACCTACAAAGGGAAGAATATTAGAATGACTGCAGATCTCTCTGCTGAAACTTTTCAAGCCAGAAGAGGGTGGTCATCAACTTTTAATCTCCCAAAGCAAAATAACTTTCAAGCCCGGATCCTGTATCCAGCTAAACTGAGTTTCATTTATGATTGAGAAATTAACTACTTTACTGACATTCAAATATTGAAGAAATTTGCCATAACCAAACCAGCTCTTCAGGATATTCTCAGACACCTCCTCCATAATGACTAGCCCAATCCTCTACCACAAAACTCACTCAAAAACTTTTGATCAAACTCCATCTTCCACAGTGCTGAAAGAATTAAAAATGTCCACTGGACTTTCA
>CAUYPK010090022.1:0-25906 GCA_963574355.1 Loris lydekkerianus
AAGGAGGAGGATTGGTGAGAATACACTTGTGGTGCATCTTACAATGGTGTATGTAAAACTTAGTAAATGTGGAATGTAAATGTCTTAACACAATAACTGTGAAATTGCCAGGAAGGCTATGTTAACCAGTGTGATATAAACGTGTCAACCCGTCTGTGAAACTAGTGTATGATGCCCCATGATCATACCAATGTACATAGCTATGATTTAATTAAAAAATAAATAAATAAAAATAAAATAGCCGGGTATTGTGACAGACACCTGTAATCCCAAGGACTTGGGAGGCTGAGGCAAAAGGATCACTTGAGCTCAAGAGTTTAAAGTTGCTGTGAGCTAACTTAAAGTTGCTGTGAGCTAACTAACCACAGCATCTACCTACAATGACCAAGTGAAACTCTCAAAAAAAAAAAAGAAAGAAAGAAAAAGGCACTGACTGAGCTTAGTCTTCTATGGAACCAAACAGAATAATTTCTTTTGTAAACATTATTGAGTTTTTGAGAACATTAACATTCATACCCTCTTTCTTCCCCCTTCTACAAGCACTGTATATGTAGAGATCATTTAAATTAATTCTCTCCTGCATTCCACCATCTTTTTATAGGAAAAGCTTGGAATGCTGAGATTCTCCTAAAGCAAAAGTTCTGACTAAGAGTTTTCACCAATTAAATACACACACATAGTAGTTATAAAGTAAAAGTGAAATGACACCATCTTCCTTTGCTGCTGGCTATTGTTGTTAACAAGAGTTTGGATTACATCATAGGTCCCCACTGCCATGTTCCAGCCCATTCTCCTGTTTCCTGGGTGTGAGAAGCAGTTGCAGTGTCCACAGCAACCACAGCAGGAAGAACAGCTTCTTGTTCTGAGCATGGTGCCATTAACAGCCTGGACACAGTATTTCCTCTTATATATCTAGAGTGCTCTGGCATCATTTCAAGAAGCAAGTCTGAAATCTGACTCTTCAAGCTACTCTAACAATTTTCAAAAGTTCATTCCTTGTATTAAATCCCTTTCTATATACTTTCACTGCACCCCAACTAATATGTGTTATTAGTGATGGGTGATTATCCCATCATAAATGTCTACCTTCAAGAACAAGGTAAAAAAAAAAATAATTTTATATATATATATATACATATATATATATATATATATCTCCTGTACCTGAAATTCTGGGTGTTTGCCATGGAAGCATTATCTATAAAGACTGCCAGAGCTCTCTTTAGCCACTGTAAGGAATCTTATTTTCTCATCCCAGTTACTTTTCTATTTCCAGTTGTGTCATGGATTCTAAGTCAAAGAGTACAGACATCAAATGGGATTTTTTTGTTTCCTGTGTTTTTGGCCGTGTAACTATTACTATGATATCAGCTCATCAGACCTTGCTTCATAGTTTTTTTTTTGTTTTTGTTTTTTTTTTTTTTTTGCATTCTGGTGCAGGCTTTTTATTTCATTTATATACTTTTTATTTCAGAATATTAGGGGGTACATGTATTTTGTTTACATTATTTTTTGCACAAACTGAGTCAAGCGTATAAGCATGCCCCCCCCCCACCCAAACAATATGTGCCATATCATTTAGGTGTGAGTTTACCCACCCCTCCTTGCCCATCTCCCAGCTTGATTTTCATTGAGATTTACTTCCATTTGTGAGTTTAAGGGATGATGGATTAGTCCCAACCTGGTATTGAGTACCATGGTATTGTTTCTCCATTCTTCTATGTAAAATTTCATAACTACTTGGAGTAGTATCCCATTACTTACTCTTGCCATGACCATGATTTTTTTTATCAAAATAAAATAGCTATTTTTTTAAAGCTGTGTAGTACTCACAGCAGAGCCTACCAGTGTCAACTAAATATTTATTATCCCCTTTTCCTTACATATAATTTTAATTGAAGAGCCAAAGAAACCAACTAAAAAATTATATTTTCCAGCCTTCCTAGAAACTGGTTATAGCTGTGTGATTAAGTTCTTACCAAACAGATATGAAAAAATTAGGGTGGGACCTCTGGGAAAGCCTCTGAAAAGGGGTCACAGAGCTGGAACAGTCTCTTTTTCTCTCAATCACACACACACACACACACACACACACACACACACACACACAAATTTTATGCCTGGCAAACAGTATGATTACCAAAACTAATGCAGCTTCAGCAGGCAACCTTGAGGATGAAAGCCATACATGCTAGGAAGACAAAAGGGGCTTTAGTCTATTATGACCCCGGGAATCAATCATACCTTCTCTATAATGCCTACCTCTCAGTTTCTTAAAACAAAAATTAACTTTTGCTTATAAAACTATTTTTACTCTTAAATTTTTGTACAAATTGTCTGTAACAGCTAAATAATATCTACCTGACTTTCACAAGTGATACACTATACAGCCACTTACTAAAATGGTAAACATTGGGTAAAAAACAGAAGGAGGAAAGGGGCTGAAACAAAGGTCCTCATTTGAATAGAATTAAGCTTAATATGTCTTTCTGATATCTAAGGGTAGATAACAAAGGGGCAGCCTATACATTTGAATCTATATTTATTTAGAAAAGGGCTACCCAAATACATATACATATGTATTAATAAAGAGTGTTTCCTAGTAAGGGCTATGAAATGTTATGGCCATGTGTCCACCATTCAAACTATTCTGATTAAGGAGGCGGGGCAGTGACTAGATACAGGTTGTGAGTTTTAAGTGATCTTTCTGTTTTTACTTCCAAATAATTTCACTTCCAAACATTATACTTCCGTATAATTGGTTGTTTTATCCTCAACACCATTTATCAGCAATTTTCTCAATGGAAAATTCCTTCAGATTTGCAACTAATAAGTAACTCTGGGAGCTGAGTCTCCAAGGCTGAGAAAGCTTCCTTCTGTAGCCAAAACCCTCTGATCTCAAGAGAGTGGGAAATGGATATCATTAAGCTCCCAAACTATATCACCTTTACCTTCAGACATGGTTTCACCAAGGTAATCAAAGGGCCTGAATTCTGTATTCTGTTCACTTACTCACCAAACCATTTAATAGAGTGGATTTTGCTATGGTCATCACTCAAGAGATTAAGGAAGCCGGTAGGTAAGTATAAAAGGTGGCATTTGACAAACAGACTAATGAGCTCATATTTCTGAGTGGAACACAGAAGGTGTGTGTTCTGCACTTCAGGAATGGATAACTTGGAAATGATATGTAATGTGTGTATCTGTTTCCCATGTAATATGTAAATCAGTTTAGCTAAAAGAAAATACCTTACATGGTAAAAATGCTATCATGGAAATATCTAGTAGAAAGTTAGATATATGAGTCTAGAGTTAGGAAAGAATTTAAAAGTAAAGATATAACTTGAGAGTTATCTGTCTATAGATATTTAAAGCATGAAAATGGAAATAGGAAAAAAGAGAGGTACAAATGTAGATGAAAAAAGAAGAGAAACCAGCCAAGGAGACTGAGAAGGACTCATCAGTGAGATCACTGGGAAACCCAGGAAAACAGTATAAATGTCCTTAGAGCAAGACAAAGAAAATGTTTGAAATAAGAAAAGAATGAACAACTGTGCTAAGACTTGAGAGGTCAAATAACTTAAGGACTGAAAATTTAACTTTGACATTCACAAGAGTAATTTCTGTGGAATGATTAGGGCAAAGGCTTTAAGAGTATTTAAGAAAGTATGGAAAGTTAAAAAGCAATTAGTTTGAAGAATAATGGACAATGAGTAATGAAGACAATAAGGTTATTATGGATTTGTATAGAGGGTAAGACATGAGGCAAAGCTGGAGAAGCCTTGGGGGACATGTTAGGGTTTTAGGATATAGCGCATTCAAGGTTGAAATTTTAGAGATGAATAGATATATCCTCAAAACTCCTAGATGCTGACATATTATTCTGAGAGAACCTTAGTACTGAACCACACCTGACTTGAGATCCAATGTGAGCTATATTTTCTAGATAAATAACCTCGAGGTAGATATAATAGCAATGAGAGAATTCACACAAAATCGTCAAAAAAAAAAAAATCCAACCTGGAAGAAAATGAGAAAACACAAGGCATGGCATGGTCTGAGCTCAAGAAAGTATTGTTCTTAAAAGATTAAAAAGTAAGAGTAGCATTAATCTCATAGAAGAAGAAGAATGTTCCAATTCTCAATTAAAAAAAGAGAGAGAGAGAGAAATTAAAATAGAGGAAAAACAGGATTAATAAAGATATGGTTGATTAATGCCTTACATTTTTACTTCAGGCTCAGCATCAGTATCACCAATGTTGAAGCATGCAAATTCTTGTGTCCCACACCAAACCTACTAAAGCATAATCTTTGGGGTAGATAGATGAAATGTGTGACTTAACTTGTTGAAATGATTCTTTAGTATGTGAAAGTGTGCAAAGTTTTGTTCTCAAGTATTCAAGAATGCTCTACATAAAGAGAGAAAGGGTAATGTCCTTTCATTCTACAGCACTTAATTATTAGAACATCTCAAGATGCTAGAAACAGGTAAGTAATGAATATACAGGTGGAAAGGGAAAGTAAACTATACCTGTCACAAGATTCATTATAAGGCTTTAATTACAGATTCTGCTGGGTTAAAAATGATACTGCAATCATACCTTAGAGTATCTTTTATTCAGATACCAATTTTTTCCAGTTAGCATAACATGATCCCTCTCTACATGATCATTGATTCAAAGGCCATTTTCCCCCTGACCTATATATATGAAATAGATACCCTTACTATTAGAGAAAAGAGTTGATAAACAATAATCATTGGTAGGAACTATGTTCTCAGATCTTTGGCTGCAGCTATAAAGAACTTTTAGCAGCTTCTTCATAGAACCTGGTTCAAGAAATTGACTCAATTTCTCTCAAGAAATGTATATATAATTAAGAAGAGACAAATTGTCAGAAAAATGGAAAACTCCTGTAGACAATATTCAGTTAAAGGCTAGATCATTCTATCTGTATATTTCAGAAGATACAAGAGAATGAAGGATAGAATAGTTAGGTATTAGCTTCATGGTGAGGAAGGGAGTAAGATTTTAACTGCACCCTGAAGGTCTAATAATATTTGAATGAGGAAGGGGAAAATAAGACTGGGAGAGAAAAGGAGAGAGAAGAGGGCTAGGGACTTAAGTCAACAAGGAGAAGTGTGTGTAGACAGAAATGAGCATGTCTAGGGAACTATAGGTAATCAGCCAAAGAGAGAGGAGGTTGCTAGTGAGTGGAGGGAAATACTGCTTCACAGGTAGATGGAGCCACATGTATATATTCTTAATAACCAAACATATATGGTATGTCTGATGTAATAAGAAATAAGAGATATTAGAGGTATTTAAGTGAGGGAAAGTCAGGCCCAAAGCAGAAAGTTATACAATTTCTGGGAGATGCTTGCAGCATGAATCATAGAAAGTAGATGGTGGAATCAGTGAAGCTGCTGATTGAAATAAGCTGGGAGGGAGTTGATGAGAGAAAGCCCAAATAAGTAGAGAAATTGAGAAAGAGACTGAAACAAGAAACTATTTTTTGGGGGGGAGGGGTGGGGTTTGGATGTAAGAGAAGAAAGAAATGGATAAACCAATGTTTCCACCCCATGTTACTAGGAGAGTACTAGGAAGAAAGAAGTTTTATTCTTTTTTGTTTTCAGATTAATATGAAGCTACTACATACTGCTAGGTAATTGTTTGCATTTGTTAGGAAGAGTCCAAGTGGTATGTGGGTCCTTTCCCCAGGAGGTGTGCCATATAACCCTACATTGTGCCTATTAGGTGAGAGTTTACTGAGCCCCTTCCTCACCTTCCATCCTTCCCCTTCTTGAATTTAATTGTGTTTTTCCTCTCTTACAGGTTTCCTTTTGTTCATATACTTGTTTCAAATTAGTATTAAGTACATAGGATACTTGTTTTTCCATTCTTGAGTCACCATAATGAGGAGAATGCTCTTCAACTCCATCCAGGTAAATACAAAAAAATGTAAAGTCTCTCTCCATTTATGGCTGAATAGTATTTGGTGGTCTACACATACCACAGTTAATTAATCCACTCATATGTTGATTTTATTCTTGAGATGTTGAAGTAGACGAAAAGTACAACATATTGCCCTCTCCTGACTTCAATCTTCATTAATTTATTTATTCATTTTGTGACAAATATTGTCTTTTGTATGCCAGGCACTGGGGATACTTGGGAGAAACCAGATGAAGTCTCTGCCATGATACACCTTACTTCCTTGTAAGGGAAACTATCTTTAACTTAAAAACAGCAAAAATTTTAAACAAAATAAATATGATTATATCCTTCATATTACAACTGTGGTCATCTGTGAATGTGCTGTGACAGGATAGAAAAGGTGGATATGACAACTAAAGAGACAAAGGAGGACATACCTGAAAACGTCACCTATTGAACTGAGATAGTAAGGATGAGTGGGAGCTGACTAAGAGGGAAGAGCAGCAAGGTGGTGCGGTTGAGGGAATGAGATGGCCATGCAGCCACTGTGCCTAGGAGCAGAGAATGGGTGACCTGTCGTGAAAGATGAGACTGGGGAAGTACCTTGAAGTCAGAATAGAATCAGCTTTTTAAGACATGTTAGAGATTGCATTCTTTTCAAAAGAGCAATTGTTTCCCAAATACCTAGTTTTGAACAAAAAATTTACATGATATTTTCATTTTTGAAAAGATCACTCTGGTTGCAGTGTGAAAAACAGATTAGACTGGCAAGAACTTGCATGTTGGCTCAGCACCTATAGCTCAAGCGGCTAAAGCGCCAGCCACATACACCAGAGCCGGTGAGTTCAAATCCAGCCTGGGCCCACCAAACAACAATGACAACTACAACCAAAAAATAGCTGAGCATTGTGGTGGGTGCCTGTAATCCAAGCTACTTGGGAGAATCACTTAAGCCCAAGAGTTGGAGGTTGCTGTGAGCTGTAACGCCATGGCACTCTACCAGGGTGACAGCTTGAGACTCTGCCTCCAAAAAAAAAAAAAAAAAAATGCTGGCATGTTAAACCAGTTGGGAGGCTATGTAATACCCTTGTCAGGCAACCATAGCTTGAACTGGAGTAGTTACTGTGTAGATAGACAGAAACATATTCAGCTCCCACTATGTGGCAATCACTAAGCTATGTGCAATTTTGCAGCCTCTGACTTCCAAAGGATCATGGTAAAAAAAACAGATTCACTGGGCTGGGTGCAGTGGCTCACGCCTGTAATCCTAGCACTCTAGGATACTGAGGCAGATGGATTGCCTGAGCTCACAAGTTCAAAACCAGCCTGACACAGAGCCAGACTCCATCTCTAAAAATAGCCATGCACTGTGGCACGTGCCTGTAGTCCCAGCTACTCAGGAGGCTGAGGCAAGAGAATCACTTGAGCCCAAGAGTTTAAGGTTGCTGTGAGCTATGATGCTACAGCACTCCTACTGAGGGCAACAAAGTGAGACTCTATCTAAAAAAAAAAAAAAGAGAGAGAGAGAAAGAAAGAAAGAAAGACAGACAGATTGATTCACAATCTAGTAGTTATGCCATTGCATAATCCAAAGTTTAATTAACGCAGCTTTTTCAGAGTTAAAGAATTCCAGGAAGGCTTTGTTTTGCTCACTCTGTGTTCATGCTTTCTCAGTTGAATTCCGACTCTTGTCCCTCCCAACTAAACTATTTTAGTTTCTTTTCTTCATTCCTCAGACTGGTGATGTGAAGACAGCCCATTGCCAAGAGACAGGATCCAGGATGTTGCCCACACCAGATGCCTGCAGTGAGTGAATCATCTTCATACTAATTCTTTTTTACAGTGCAAAAAAGGTCCAGAATGAACTGCAGCAAGACCCCTGACTTTGTCCTCTTGGGGTTATCCAGTGACCCAGAGAAAGGGAAGCTCCTCTTTGGTCTTTTTTTAGCTCTCTACTTGCTAGGCCTCCTAGGGAATTTGCTACTTCTGCTGGCCATTGGAGCTAACATCCGTCTCCACACTCCCATGTATTTCTTCCTCAGCCAGCTCTCCCTGGTAGATCTCTGCTTCGCTACCACCACAGCCCCTAAAATGCTGAGGACTTTGTGGACCAGCAATGGATCCATCTCTTTCTCTGGATGTCTGACCCAATTATACTTCTTTGCTGTTTTTGCTGACATGGACAGCCTGCTTTTGACAGTCATGGCTATTGACCGCTATGCTGCCATTTGCCATCCTCTGTGTTATCCATTCCTAATGACACCTTGCAGATGCGGGATGATGGTCAGTGGGTCATGGGGAGTGGCCCACTCTGTCTCTCTAGTCCATACCCTGTTGCTGTCCCAACTATCTTTCTATACTGGTCAAGAGATTCCTCACTTTTTCTGTGATTTTGGTCCACTCTTACGGCTTTCCTGCTCTGACGCCCATCTCAGTGAAGACCTGATCATGGCTCTGACAGGGTTTTTAGGAGTCAGCCCTCTATTCTGCATCATAGGCTCTTATGCTCATATTTTCCATGTTGTAACTAGGTTGCCATCAGCACAGGGGAGAAGAAAAGCCCTGACCACATGCAGCTCCCACCTCTCTACTGTCATCCTCTTCTATAGCACAGTCTTTGCCACCTACCTGAAGCCCCCATCAACTGCTCGCTCCTCTGTGGAGCAGGCTGCTGCTATCATGTATACCCTGGTAACTCCCACTCTAAACCCTTTCATTTACAGTCTAAGGAATAAGGATGTGAAGAGTTCTCTGAGAAGAATTCTGAGCATGAAGAGTTCTCAGGATTAGGAATACATGTAGATTTCAAAACCAAGTACTTTGGGAACAATCACTCCCCACTATACCACTGCATTTTTCCATTTTTACTCCTTAACTTCTCAGAATATTTTATATATTATTTGTGTGTCTGTACTATGGTTTAGAGTTTCTGGGGAGTGTAAGATTCTATGGTGTGAATTGGAAGCTAGCTAAAAGTAGGAGGATATTTTTAAATACTCTTTGTTTTGAAATAGAATAAAATAATATTTCTTATATAAGTTTGTAAATTTTGTTCTGAAATAATAAAGCACTCAATGCAGCTCTTAATGAATAAATTCTTCTTTCAAATGTAGACCATCAAAGTGTGACACAGAGAAAGGATAGATTTCATTGCTTTTTAAAAAGAATGCACATAACTAGTTCAATCACCATGATATGCTCAGTTTGTCTTTCCATATATACCATGTACTACATCAAACCAGAAAGTGTGTAGTGTGTTTATTTGTACAGCCCTATGTGGTTCATGCTATTATATTAAATACATTGTAAATTATGTAGCCTGATTAAACATCTGACAATTAATTATATTCAAGAGAACAACTCAATGCATGGATTAAACACATCTCTGACATGGGAAGAGTACCCCTGAGATTATCAGATTAGATTCTCTGCTTAGCATCTGTATCTAAACTTTGCTTAGCCCAGGCTTTTTTTCTCGATTATCTAGAAGGTAATATTTTCTTTCCAATTCTAATCTAATGACATGCAACAACATGTGTTCAGAAAATTGTTTTTAATGAATGATTATTGAGAAGATAATCTAAGTTGATATATTTCAGGCCCTAAAATCATATTCTCCTGTTTCCCCAAGATAAAGGGAATACAAATAATTTTCTTTTTCTTTAAATGTTCCATCTTCAACTGGACACTGGATGCCACTGAAAAACAAAATATCAAAGAGAAGCCAACCTCTGAATGCTATGGAGGTAATAGGGTTTTTAAAAATCGAATAAGCAATCAGGAAACCAGTGAAGATAGCAATAATCAAGGAACCAGTAGCAGGTTAAAATGTAATATGAAATTAATTCTTGGATTTACTGTAAAATATATTATGGAATTTCTGAGCTTAAAAACCAAAACCCAATTCTAGCTGCCATAGGAATAATAAAGGAAATAATATGGATACACAGAGAAATTTCCCACATAAGGTTGGTTTTTGAGGAGTGCAAGAACTCCCTTCCTGGAGTGTCTGTAGGCTGAAAATTATTTAAAATACAGATTTTTAACTGCTATAAATACAATACCTTTGGCCCAAAGTAAGGTAAAATAAACAAAATTATGTCTTCTGAATAAAAAATAAAAATATGACTTGTGCATTGTGTTACTTTTGTTTGTGCATATATAAAGATTCACAATTGTGACCCTGTGATTTTGGAGCAAAGACTTGATAATAACTGCCTCTAGGCACTTCTCATACCTGTCTATGGCCACCAACACCACCGCAGTTTGCCCTACCCTCATCATTTTCCTCATCAACATTTAGCAAAATATAGTCCAAACCTCCAAACATATATAAAGCATCTACTACAAAGAAGGCATTGTGAGATATACTAAAGGGAATGATTAGCTTTCACCACTAAGGATTTTAGATTCAGGTACACCGTTTATTTTTTTTTTTTTCTTTTTTTTGAGACAGAATCTCAGTAAATCACCCTCAGTAGAGTGTCATGTCATCACAGCTCACAGCAAACTCAAATTTTTGGGTTTAAGCAATTCATTTGCCTCAGCCTCCCAAGCAGCTGGGATTACAGGCACCCATCACAAAGCCCAGCTATTTTCTTGTTGCAATTGTCATCATTGTTGTTTATCTGGCCCAGGCCGGGCTCGAACCTGTCAACCCCGGTGCATGTGGCTGGTGCAATAACCACTGTGCTACAGGCACTGAATCAACACTGTTTATTATAATAGCCTAATAAGGTATTTTTTATAAGAAAACCATTTTTTAAAATATTATGGAAGCACTTCTGCTTCAGACCAAGATGGAATAACTGGTGCTGAAATAATTACCCCAGCATAATTAACTATAAAATATATAAAGAAATGGTTTCCAGGCAGTGGAGAGCAGGTAATACATGATTGTGATCCCTGGAGGAAAGGAGCTCACAAAAGTGAGCTGTACAATCATCCAGCTGTCTCCGTAGGAACAATTTCCTAACCATGGCCCAAGCAGAAGACCATAAGCAATCTCACTGATCTAACAAAACAAAAATCATAGTGAATTTGGAGCATTTGAAGCCACTCACTTGAAGCTGCAGGAAAAGGGAATCAGAGAGTCAAGAGCTACGTAAAAAGAGCATGTCTGATGGAGGGATCTGTGAGCTATGACTGCCAGCTAGACTGTTCACATGATGGATGAGAAGCCATTACAGGATAGAAATGAAACTGATACTAGAGGGTGATCAGGCTTGAGAATGAGCAGCAGTACCAGGAGAGTGTTCTTTCCGCCCAGTTGAGGTAAGGAGATCTCATTAACATCTCACTAATACCCCTGTGACCCAGCTGAGACATTGAAAGGCCAAACCTTAAGTGTAAGGATCACACACTTGAATGAGACCTACCCTAGATCTGGCTTAACTGCCCAAAACTAAGCCCTGACCATGTTCATAAGAGAGAAAAATTGAAGAGGGGCTTTCAAAACACCTCTACTTTCCATAAATCCACACTACCAAAGCATAAGATCAAGCCTACCTATGTTCAGGATGATCCTCCTTGAGTTGAAATGCCTACTAGAAAAAAAAAGACTCAACGTTCTTCAGAAGACGAAAGAATATGGAATCTTTATAACTTGTATTCCATTTTTAAAAATGTTACTCATACAAAGACATGGGAAAATCTTAACAACGTTCAAGTCAAAAAAAAAAAAAAAGAAGAAGACAATAATAACTGAATTTGACATGGGCTAGAGTAGAAATCTGCCAACAAATACTTTACAAAGCTACACATGAAAACATTCAAAATATTAAGGGAAATAGGTTCGAAGAACTAAATCACTGTTGGTATTAATTGTCAACTTCCATCAATATGTGATAAAAATAGTAGGTGAAAGGTTAATTGGGGACTCACTGGCAATAACATAAATATTAATAGCCTCTGAAAGTGGGGCAACCAAACATTGTGTATTTCATGACGTGATACAAAAAACACACACATATAAAAACCTTGGCATATCCTTGCTGAAAAAAAGTTAGTCAAAATCCAATCAAGCTTCTCTTTATCAATTTATATAAAAACTATATAGAGAAAGATAGAAGTTAAACAAAACTGAGTAAGAAATAAATCCAATCTAGAATATGGAACATTCCACTAGATGGATAAAACAATTTCTCCAATAAGTCAATGGCACGAAAAAAAAAAAAAAAAAAAGACAGAGAAAGAGAGAAAGGAAGTCTGCTGCATATTAAAGGGATTAGAAACAAAAGAAAAATGCATTTTCTAAACATTTAGATCTTAATTTAATAATTAATTTAAATTAATTATTAAGTCATATTAAGTATAATTAATTAATTAATTTTAATTAATTATTAAATTAAGATCTAAATAATCAATGGAGAAATTGAATATGGCTTTTATATCTAGATGATGTTAAGTAAATATTGATAATTGTGGTGAGTATCATAATGGCATGGAGGGCATAGCTTTTAAAAATGTCTATCAATCAGAGAGCACACTAAATACTTACATGGGGAATATATAGACACACAACTTACTTAACACAATATTAACACAACACCTAGAATTTGCTTTAAAGATTTTCAGCAAAAAAAAAAGAGCTACAGGTAATAAAAACAAGATTAGCAAAATGATGATGTCAAAGATGGATGATGGCTACAAGAGGATTCACTCTGCTTTCTCTCTACTTTTGTGTATGCTTAAAATTTTCTACAATAAAAAGTTAAAAAACACATAAGTAAAAATTAATTCAGCTTTAAACTTTAAAAATATATACATATGCTTAAACCTTGCAACTTAAGTCCTAAAAATTTCACTATACAATGTTTGTATATTGAAATAATTGAATATAACTAAAAATTCCCAGAAACAGTTCATTTAAAAAAATTGTGTGTAACCATACTACAAAGCACAGAAGTATAAAGAAGTAGACACTTATTAACATAAAAGTTGCTCATGATATGTTTAGTGGAAAATCAGATTACAAACTCCATGATCCAATTTGTTTTATATATCAATTTACTATCAATATATATATACTTAGGAAGAAATTTTGAAATGTTATACAACAATAAAATAAATGAAAGTTATTTGGTTGGTTTGGTATTGCTGTTTTTGTTTATCTGTTTTTCTAGATTAAATATTTATGGCACACTTTAACTAATCAAAGTCTAAATAATTTATTTAAGCTATCACTTGGAAATGTTTGCCCTACCATTCTTAATTTTAGTGTAAGTTCCGAAGAGTTTGAAGGGAATGTTCTAATAGAACAAAGTTCTTCCTTTCCAATCAATCCTAGAAGAATTCCCAATGGAGGTGTCCAAAGTCCAAAATAAAATCTTCACTACCTTCCTTCTTCAATGGAATGCTTCAGTTTGTTTAATGTAAAGAATCCTCACTAGTGCCTGATGAACCTCCTTGTTCTTCAGGGTGTAGATCACAGGATTGAAGATGGGAGTGACCACAGTATAAAGCAGGGAAAACATCTTGGAGAGGAGCTGGGAGTGGACAGCAGAGGGTGCAGTGTACAAGACCATGAGAGTTCCATAAAATGTGGACACTACAGCTAGGTGAGAGGAGCATGTGGAAAGAGCCTTTCTCCTACTGGTTCCAGCAGGAACTCTCAGCACTACTACCATGATCCAAGTATAAGACGCCAGAATCAGTCCAAAGGGAACACTGAGGCAGACCACAGAAAGAATGAATGTCGTCACCTGGGCCACTCTGGGATTCGAGCAAGCCAGGCCCACCACTGGCATGAAGTCACAGTAAAAGTGATCAATGCGGTTGGAGCCACAGAATCTCAGCTGGGCCATCAGGGCTACAACCAGTCCATCTACCATGAATCCAGAGAACCAGACTGTGACCACCAGCCCCAAACACCATCTGGGCCCCATCAGGAGTGGGTAGTGGAGTGGGTAGCAGATGGCCAGGTAGCGATCGTATGCCATGACAGCTAGCAGAAAGGATTCAACTGTGGCTAGAGAGCCAAAGACAAAGAACTGTAGCAAGCAAGCAGCCACAGAGATGGTTGCCTCTTGCAGGAAGCCCTCCAGCATTTTTGGCATCACTGTGGAGGTGTAGAGGATCTCCAGAAAGGACAGATTAGCCAGAAAGAAATACATGGGTTTGTGGAGCCTCTGGTAGCTAATCACTGCAATGATTATCAGCATATTCCCTGTGATGATGGAGGCATAGATGACAGTGAACACAATAAAGAACAGTGGATGCAGCTCAGGGATATCATAGAAGCCAAGGAGGATAAATTCAGTAATAGTTTGGTTTCCTATGGACACAATTTCCATGTGCATCATCTAAGTTTTACTTTTCTTCCAGTAACCGGAAGAAAAATTTTAGTGTGTCTATATATCTTCTATGCCAAGTCTCATATTGATAGATCTAAAATAAAAAAGGTAAAAATGAGCCTCCAAAACAAGGATTACTCATGTAAGTCCTTATTTCTCCCCCTTGTTGGCTGTCACTCCTTCCTTAGCTCCCATCTTTCCTCACCTTCCTTCATTGTGCATATTCTTCAAGGCTCAAGTTCATACAACTCATAATTTTAGTTTTTTGAAGACCTTTACCTTTTTAATTCAATCTTCTACCTTGATCATATAATAAACTCCATCATCCCAATCTGTAATCTGCCATAGCCTCCTGCTGTACACCAGTGTAACATCCTCCACATGCCTGCTAGAAATGCCCCCCAAACAGCAAACTGTTACCTTTTCCAATCACCACCAAGTCTATAAGTGGTTTGAAAATTCTGCCTGATTCTCATAATCACTATCTCATAATCATCTGTATCTCATCCTCCTCTTTCTTTCATTCCCCATCTCCCAGCAGTGTAATCTTACAAACTGTTTCTTAGAAAATTCTGTGTAGTCTCTCCTCTCTATCTCATGCCCGTAAGAACACAATGTGCTAGCACTGTGTAGCCTTCTAGTCTCAAGTTTTTCCTCTCTCTTATCAAAATATCTCTTTAAATACTAGCTTCACCAGGCCATTTGAGAGTCTAAAATGTAAATATGCTAAATTATAATAATGGGAGATGTAGGTGCTGTGGGAGCAGAGAAAGCCCAAACCCAGGCTGGGGTTGTGGGGTCGGGGTGTGGGAATCAAGGTCAGAAGACAGCAGCATGTAGGCTAAATTTTAAAGGCCACGTAGGAGCTGGCCAGGCAAAGATAGGGAACTAGGCAGGGAATTCTGGCAGGAAAGGCATATGTGAAAGCAAAGTAAACTGAGACTGGCACTGCTACAGTAATGAAAATGGGTCTGCATACCTGCACGGAGGACTTCATATGTGATCCAAATCCATGTTGCTTTTTACTGTAGACAATGAGAATGCAGGGAATATTTGGGAGCAGAGGGAAATGGCAGGAAAAAAAAGAAGATATTCTCATACATATTTACATATATAATTATAACAGTGTTATTTTCTAGATTGTGGGACTGATAAATGTGTTATTTATTATCATATAAAACGTAAGTTTTCTTTAATGTAAACACCCTACAACGTCAGTTGCCAAAGACATGAAAACTGAATGGTTTGGGACCAAAGGTGGCAGGAGACTTTGCTCATATTAATTTGTACTTTTGTCTAAGATAAAATATGCCTTTTGTAAAGAATCCCATTTTCCGCTCCCTTGCTCATTACTACTGTCAAATCCTCAAAGACCCATCACCACCTTCCCGGGAAACCAATGTACCATTTGGATCATACTGATTTTTAACAATTTGTTCCTATAGTGAGCCAAAATTTGCCTTCCTGCAGTTTCCACTCATTCATCCTCCAGTTCACAAATAAATAGAAATTCTTCTTTTCTGTAACAAACATTCAGTTCATTGATATTAGGAAGAAGTAGAATAAAAGGCAGAGCATCAAAGACAAATGTAAGTTTCGTGGTTTTGTTGTAAAACTGACATGTGCCTGTCTAAACCCATTTCATGAAACATTTTCTCATCTGTCTCATTCCAACCATCCTGGGAAGTCTGTTTTAAGTAATGTAGAATGAGGAAGAAAGGAAGTTTCATGGACTTCTAGGTGCAAGAGGATAAAGAGGGGCAGCTCTGAAAGGCACCTGCCCTTGGGTAGCAATCTGGAGGGCACCACAGAAACTCCAGTCTTACAATGTCCCTGGGTATCTCTTACCTTCATTATATACTAAACAAAAGCTAAGTAATGCTTATTTGTCCAGGGATGTGCTTAGAAGATAGATGGGAATGAAAGCAGAGAGTGAAATATAAATATTATATGTAGTTATCAGTTTTAAGCTGTTTTCAAACGTAATCCTCCTTTACATGAGCTAGTCAATTTGAAACAAAAGAAAACTTCCACTTCCTATCCCCAAATTGAATTCCTAATATAAACAAATGGGGTATCTCAGAGTCTGCAGTGTGTGGAAATATGGTTACATTCATTTCCATAACCAGATTATTCTTTAGAGAGTTTAAATGTTCCTCTGGATGAAATCCATTTTTACATTAAAAAAAGCATCATCCTAGAATCTCAGAATATCCCATTCCCAACTTATTGTTCAAGGAGTGGAGAAGTGGGGAGAAAGAGGAAGTAGGAAGGAGGTAGTGGGATGTGAGGACTATAGAGCAATGGGAAAGACACGGCAACAAGGTGGAAGAGAGGCCATTATTCCCTTAGAAACAGAGGGATATGGAATGGAGGGAATTGCTTAATTTACAGTTGCAAAACTCAAAAAAATACAAGAATCTGAAATCAAGGTTAATTTCACCATAGCAACTGGTAGATAAATGAGAATAGCACAAAGTATCTGGATAGTGTGTGAAGAACACAGAATGAATTCTAGGTAAAAATCACAGCCCTCGTCCAATACAGACACTGAGACAACAGAAAGCCCTCAGTTAAAATGATCTTGATTTATGGAAAAGCAATTCAGAAAACATTCCAGGAAAAAAACATACTATTTGAAGAACTATATACCAAACTATAAATTTTAATTTATCTTTAGGAAATAAAAGTTTATTCTCACATATTTTGCAATGCCTGATAAAAATGTTATTTTTATAAATAAAAAAGAAACTGTAAATAAATTTTAGTTTGGTTTTTTTAACCTTTTAAATCTCTTCAAATATCTTTAGTAATTACTCCAAAATAAAGCAGAAAATACACTTAAAATATTTTGAAAGAAAACAGAATGATAGCAAGGATACCCCAGATGTTTTTATGCCAGCAGAAAGTAAAAGGATGAATTCCCACCATGAAAAAACTTGTGTGAGGGCGTCCTGCTTCTTCTTTCTTCATAAAAAATACCAACTGAAGCTTTGATAGTGTGAACGTCATTTTTCCCATCCTTAGTGGAGAAGAGGTGGGGGAGACAAGTTGGTGGGCTACAGGAAGGATCTGAAATTGCCTTTTTAAAGGTCCAATGGAGGAAGTAACAGCACTAGGATTCTGGAAAGACACTGTGGGATTTCCTGAATTTTTTTTTTTTTTAAAGACTTTTGACTCTCTGAGTTAATTAAAATCTGTTACCGATTAGAGGGGAAATGGCTATCAAGGCCAACCCTTCGGATTTTTTAAAGGATTTGTGAACTAAACTGTAAAGAATTGTACAAAAGGGCAGTGCCTGTGGGTCTAAGGAGTAGGGCTCTGGCCCCATAGGCCAGAAGTGGCAGGTTCACACCCAGCCCCGGCCAAAAACTGCAAAAAAAAAAGAATTGTACAAAAATGAGACACTCACCTGAAATAGCAGTCCTGCTCTCTAATGACACAACTGTCAAAAGGAGATGATGTGCTAAGTTTTGCTGAAGATGTCAGAATGTTGGACTTTCCCGCCTTTAGCTCCCTCCCTCCTTAAGCTCAATCTGAAATAGCAGAGGACTTCAGATTGGAGTGTAAGTCTTGTCAACCTCCACTCCAGAGCCATTCCCTTCTCTACCCTTCATCTGCTTTGCCCTCTCCTAATATTCTGTCCTTTTATTGTAGGCCCTTCTCTTTATCACAAGGGAGGGCGGGCAATTGCCAAGAAGGGATAGTCCCCTGAGAACCAATTACAGATTAACTGGAGAGCAGCCTTAAATGAACAATACATAGAAGACCCCTGAGGAACTTGTCTTTTTTTCAGGGGAGTTTCCTGACCTGTTGGCTTACCTCAAAATAGTGCAAAAACCAAAGAACCATTTGTGAACCCACTTTTTCATCCCCTTGGATAAAATGCTCTCCATTTCTCCAAGCATCTGTTTCTGAAATTTCCATTCTCTTCCCCACAACTCTCTACCAAAAGCTCCTAATTTCTCTGCAGCATCCCTAATTCCCCACCACCAGTAGTGGTCTTTCAGAAGCATGCTCTTAATTTGCATTCCCCAATTTGCAGCCTTCAGGCTCTCTTATCACCCCAGGCAACTATTTCAATAATGACCACCCTTAGTAGGGATATTTATAAAGCAATTCTCAAAGTCTTGTAAACTCTGAACCTGATTTAAGGAAAAGGAAGTTGGCATGGTCTTATAAATGGAAATTTAAACAGTTATGGTGTTTTGGTATTCTTCATGCTTTAATACCTGCCTAACAACTTGTCTCCCACTACTTCTTTCTTTGAACCCTCCACAGAAATCAGGCTGATCTACTTCACTTCTCATCCCCTCTCTATCATTTATCAAACTCAGGCACTTACTTCAGTCCCACTTTATCACTGACCAACATAACAACAGAGGAAAAAATTTTAACTACTCTACTGTATGTCTACTATTTTCTCTTTTTTGTGTGTGTGTGGGGAAGCCTTCTCTTAAATTATTTATTCATCAACTATAGCTATAATAAAAAGCAAAGGTATGTGTCCTGAAAACAAATTTTGTGGATGTGGCATAGCTTTTTTTTAATTAGCCCAAGTTATACTTTTTAATTGACAAATAAAAATTGTAAATACATATTTATGGTGTGTAACATGATGTTTTGACATATGCATATATTGCAGAATGGCTAAACCAACCTAATTAATATATGTTACCTCACTTATCATTTTTTGTGGTGAGGGTGTTATGTCACACTTATTTGTGCATATTTGAATTTCTCATGTATTTTGGAATATATATGATAAATTATCCTTGCTTCCCAGGGATAAATCTCACTTTATCATGGCAAATGAGCCTTCCAATACACTGTTGAATTTAGTTTTCTAGCATTTTGTTGAAGATTTTTGCATCTGTTTTTATTAGTGATTTTGGACTGGGAATCACCCTACTTTTTAAAATTCATAACTTAAATCATAAACATGATTATTATTATCCTTATTATAACAATCAAAATAAAATAGTAGGTCCTAAGAAAAATTAATTTTAATTCTTTCTTCCCCCAACACTCCAACCAATTGATGAAACCTGTGATAAGATGTTAATACCTGTGTTTACAGATTTTTTCCTTAATTTATACAAACATGCAAACTTACTACAGTATGACTATTTTCATAGGTGCCAAACAACAGCATTCTTTTAAATGTTCCCATTCATAGTTTATATATAGATGTGTGCATATATGTATTTCTGTGTGTGTATATATGTACCAATTACTTATGTTTGTATATGCATATTCAAGAAACTACTAACGTAAGCTGCACCTAGATTCTAGCTAAGGATAGCAGTAACCTGGGATACTAGAAATATATAATTTCTATTGCATGCATCCTTAACTTTTTAGGATGTAAATATTTTAGCATATTTAATTTTTTTACATATTTACCATGTAAGCTGTTTGCTTTTTAATTTTTTATAGTTATCAAATTATAAAAATAAAAACTATAAATTTTACAAAAGGAAACAGAAATGGAATAATAATATAGTAGTTTCTTCTAACATTATACCTCTAATTCCTCTTCCCCTTGCCCACAGTAGCCAATACAAAAATCTTTCATATTTTTTCTTGCACAAACATACAAACATATATATATTATGTACCATATATCATATACATGTATGTAGTGACATTTTAAATAAAATAGTAGTCCCTCAAATAAAATGAATTTTTTTTTTCTTTCTTTCATATGATGGTATGCATACACACACACACACACACACACACACACACACACAGATGACTTAGCAGTGGCTGTTGGGTTAATTGCTTGATTTAAGAGTTTACATGTTTCCTTTCTCCAAATAGGCCTTCCTTTTGATCCAGCAATCCCGCTACTAGGCATTTTCCCAAAGGAAAAAAAAAAGGATGCTTTATCAAAAGGATAGTTGCACTTGAATGTTCATAGCAGCACAATTTGTAATTGCAAAGATGTGGAAACAACTCAAGTGCCCATCAACACATGAATGTACTAATAAAATGTGGTGTATGTATATCATGGACTACTATTCAGCCATTAAAAAATGGCAATCTAGTATCTTTTTTAACAAATTGTACGGAATTAGAAACCATTCTTCTAAGTGAAGTATCACAAAAATGAAAAAACAAATACCACATGTACTCAATACTAAATTAGAACCAGTTAATTAATACTTAGGGAAATTTAAAAGGGGAGAGAGAATATGAAGGGCAGAGTAAACTCAGTATGGAAGCAATGCACATATTCTGGGTGTAGAGCACACTTATAACATTGACTTAAAGTGTACAAATGCAAATTATGTAACCAAATATATGTACCCTTGTAATACTCTGAAATAAAAAAATCTTAAAAACCAGTATACATGTTACTATTGGATTTACTTTTTATACTAAAAAATATGTATATACATTCATACACTTAATGTAAGATGTCCTTACAAAGTGGTATCTATATATCTCCCCATATGGAAATGTGTTTTTATATAAAAATATACACAACATATAATTTTATATAATGGTATCATGTCATGTACGGTATAGGGGACATTTAGAGCTATCCATACATTGAGTCTTTCTTGTTATGGTTTTCTCCTGTTCCTTATATATACCTATATATCTCCAAATTTACCATAAGACCACCACTCCTGCATTTGTACACTTTAAGTCAATGTTGTAAGTGTGCCCTGCACCCAAAATATGTGCAGTCCCTTCTCATGTAATCTATGTTCAGAATCAGTCATATATCTTTCTATGCTTTTCTCCATAAGTAGAAAAATTCATTTACAAATATACCCTCACACATGTGCATGGATGCCAATATAACTATTATATGGTTTTAGTAACTGTATGGAATCTATAACATAAATGTAATACATTGAACTTAATTACCAACCATGGTGCAATGGTGCAATAGCAGTTAATTATATTTTTATCTAATCTTTCACTTTCAGCAAATAAATTTGCAAATGTGTGATTTCTGACTCAAAAATACATGTACTTTTTATTTTATTTTGGTTTTATAACTTTATTTGACGGTCTGACAATCACCAGTTAGTTCTCATCCATGTTGACTGTAGATTTTTGAAAGTGGTAACAGGTACATAGGTAACCAAGTGTAGAGCTTATTTGGTGAATCTTCATCTTCATTACATTTTCTGGACAAACGCACATGGATATTGTATGGGACATTCCTTATGCCTTTGGCCAAGACAGTTTTGTTGAGCCTGGTGTCAATGCGCACATCTGGAGTTCCCATCCCTTTCATGGCAAATTTCCAGGTCTGAGTGCCCAAGGGGCATGCTTCTTGAAGCCCACTCCATGGATGCACTTGTGAATGTTGATGGTGTATTCTTGGTCACCACCTCATTGGTGGAGCCACCCTTCAGTGCAGGAGCCATTCTACTGGGTCCAAGTTGGAAAGAAAGAGGGCAAGAGATTGTGGGAGGGAGAAAGGGGTGATTGCAAGTACAACTTCTGGGTCATCTCAAAATACATGTACTTCTTAAATTGTAATAAATATTGCCAAATTGCTTTCCACAGAGGCAGCAGTAATTCTCAAAAAGAAATAAAAGCAAATTTCCAGATTTTTTCATGAGAATTGGATCATAATATTCTTTTAATATTTGCCAGTCTCATCTAAAATTTTATGGTTGTTTTAACATTTCTGACAAGTAATGAGCAATTGAATTTCTTCCTCCATTTGTCTATTTTTATATCTTCTGTGCTTTGCCTTGTCACATTTTTAGCTATTTTTATTTGGATTTTTTTCTTAGTAGTTACAGGATTTCTTTTTGTAGTATAGAAAACTTTATCCTTTGTCTAACTAGGGTAGAACTACTTTAGGTAACTATGTCTTTTAAATTACAGCACCTAGGGCCATTTTCCACTGAACATGGAGCATGGATTTTGTTGAGCCTGAGTTCAGTCATGTCTCCACTTTACCTCTCCTTCCCACCCCACAAAACACAAACTCACTGAGAGGTCTCAGTGTAAAAGATGAGATTGGAGGCTTGGTGCGTGTAGCTCAAGAGGCTAAGGCGCCAGTCACATACACCAGAGCTGGTGGGTTTGAATCCAGTCCAGGCCTGACAAACAATGACAACTACAACCAAAAAATGGCTGGACATGTGGCAGGCGCCTGTAGTCCCAACTACTTGGGAAGCTGAGGTGAGAGAATTGTTTAAGCCCAGGAGTTGGAGGTTGCTGTGAACTGTGATGTCACGGCACTCTACCCAGGGTGACAGCTTGAGGTTCTGTCGCAAAAAAAAAAAAAAAGAAGAAGAAGATGAGATTGGAGAACACAAATATGCCTTGGGGATTTTATACTCTTCCATTTATTGTACATATGTTGTCTAATTTTATTTCTGAGCAATTTTTGTGGTTTATATAAAGGACCTTTAATAATCAAAACAATTCAGACACAATCCAAGCAAAAGGAAATTCAAGATCCTTGGCCTTCATTTTATGCTTCTAACATGGAGCAGATCTGATCCAAATATGAAACTGATAAACATCGCTTCAGAGAATGATCAAGTTTAACATGGGAGCATCTGAATAATCATAACTTACAGAGATATTTGGCAAACATTTTTGTCTTGTTGAGGCTATCAGTCTAAACCACAATCTCACGAATAGAGGCAAAGATCTTTGGGTATCACATGTTCAAATTGTTGACATCCTAGTGAGAAGGTTAATTCTGGATCAGAAAATGAGGCCTCCAAAAGTCGGGGCTGTATTATCATGAACAATAAATTTCTACTTTTCTTTGTGTACTGGAGTCAATTTTTCCCAGACTGAAAGATTGAAAATATAATGAGCATCTCCAGATGAGATGTAGTACACCCTTGGCCATATGAATTATCCTGGACAAAGTCAGCATGAGTCAATATATCAAATAGTTTTTTGCATTATATTTACTTCCCATTAATTAACTCTTTGACAAATTCTCCTATAAGCTAACTTGGTTTTTCAAAGAGGAATTCTAGAACAACCTATATCCTTGTTTGAGAATGCAGGTACCTTTTCCACAGCCAATGTGAGGAAAGCAATGTATCTCCTGCAAAAAATGCCTAAGAAAAGGGAGGCAGTCATTTCGCACAGAGCAGCAGCTTAAAGGCATGGTGAAGACACAGGAGAGGAAGAACAAGAGGAGCTCATTCCTGAACACATCTTACAAACTCTCAGACATAATTATGGGACAATTAAGAGGAGCTAACTTCAAGCTCAAATTCGGTAACCATTTATGTCATTGTGATTTTGGTGACATATATATCCCACTTTGTAACTATAGCTATTTATTTATTTATTTATTTATTTATTTATTTATTTATTTATTTATTTTTGAAATAGGATCTTATTCTGTCACCTGGACTAGTATGCAGTGGCATCATCATAGCTCATAGCAACTTCAAACTCCAGGGTTCAAGCAATCCTCCTGACTCAGCCTCTCATGTACCTGAGACTACAGGTGCTTGCCACAATACCCTACTAATTTTTCCTTTTTCTTTGTTTTTGTTTTTTTATTTTTTGGTAGAGACCAAGGATCATACTCTTGCTCAGGCTGGTCTCAAATTCCTGGCTTCAAGCAATCCTCCCACCTCAGCCTTTTACTTTAAAAGTAAAGTAGAAAGTAAAAAGACTTTCTAGGATTACAGGTACGAGCCACTATGCCTGGACTCTATCCATAGCTTTTTAAAGCAGTAAGCCCAGATGTTTAATTTCGTGAGATGTCGGTAGCATATTTTATGTGAAAGAACTGTTTTTCCTACTATCCAACATGTCTATATGCTTCCTATTCCTTCACTTGTTCAGCTTTTCCCAGGGGGAAAGGAATGGACAATCTCATGTTACCATTATTATAGGGACATGGCACAGGTTTTGTAGTCTATGCATCAGTATTAAATTCTCTCCCACTTAGCATCAATTATACTCATTATCAACATGGTGAGAGTTCTGTGGAAATGTCCAAAGAACCATAAACCTTTTACTTCTCTCAGAGGATTATTCTGATGTTAATTGACCTAGTAATATGTAAAACAATGAACAAGGGTTGGTTTGTTTGATTATTTTAACCTATACCAAGCATAGTTACAATAAAAAGATAAGATTTCTGCCAGAATATGTATTTTTTTAACAAACTCAATTTTTTCTGATTATAAAGAAAAATATGCTCATTATAAAGAAGGCAAATAATACAGAACTGCATGATGTAGAAAGAGACCATCCTCCAGTTAAATGAAGAAAATATTTAATTTTTCAGTAGCATTCACAAAGGTAACTGCAGAAGTTTCAACTTCTCACAATAATCAAGTTATGCAATCAAACTACATGTCCAACAATGAATAAATGGATCAATAAAATATCATGTATATATCCGATGGAATATTATTCAGCCTCTACAAAGAAAGAAATTCTGTCATTGGTGACAACATGGATGAATGTGAAAAACATTATGCTAAGTGAAATGAGGTAGATACAGAATTACATAATATCACCTATATATGGTATATAAAAAGTCAAACTCATAGAAACAGAGAATAGAACGGTGGCTGCCAAGGGTCAGGGGTAGGTGGGCAGAAAAGGAGAGATGTCAGTTAGGCAAGATGAATACATTCTCAAAAACTACTGTTTAGCAAGATTGTTAACAATAATGCATTGTATACTTGAAAATTGATAAAGAAGTAGGCCTTAAATGTACTCATCACACACAAAATCAATAAATATGTGAAGTGATAAGTTAGTTGGCTTGATCAGGTCATTCATTCTACAATGCACACATGTATCAAAACATCACACTGTGCACCATAAAGACAGTCAATTATACCATAATAAAATTGAGAAAAGAATTTTAAGACAATATAATGTGAAAGTTTTGTTGAGAAATTGCATATAGCCATGTCAATCAAAAAGAAAAATTAATCCATTTTAGGATGATTACTACAAAGGCCAACATGTAGATATAAGGTTTTTCTTTTTTCAAAAACTACATCAAGGCCTGGCACATGGCTCACACTTGTAATCCAAGTGTGGAAGGCCTAAACAGGTGGATTCTTGAACTCAGGTGTTAGAGACCAGCCTGAGCAAGAGTGAGATCCCATCTTTATTAAAAATAGAAAAATTATTTGGGAATTGTGGTGGGCACCTTTACTCCCAACTGAGGCAAGGCAAGAGGATTGCTTGAAACCAGGAATTTGAGATTGCTGTGAGCTAAGATGATGCCATGGCACTCTACCCAAGGTGACAGAGTGAAACTGTCTCAAAAAAAAAAAAAAAGAAATTAGCCAGGCACTGTGACACATGCCTATAGTCCCAGCTACTCAAGAAGCTGAAGCAGGAGGATCACGTGAGCCCAAGAATTTGAGGTTTCAAGGAAGTAGGCTGACTCCACTGAACTCTACCCAGGGCAACAGAGCAAGACTCTGTCACAAAAAAAAAATTAATATAATTTTCATATATCATTCCTTGCTTTTTCCTTTTTAAGTGTTTGGCATGAGCATGTATTCAAAATTTCACTGCCGGGCTCCCCATTAGAATCCCTCAACAGGAAGAGGGGGCTGGACCTTTCCTGCGTGTGCATTACTGGTGTGGACAGACAGCTGGAGACGCTCAGCAAATTGGCAGGTTGCTGTATATGAGGGGTAATTTAAAACCACAGACTGTTGTAGAGATTTTTCCCTGCTT